>CATKUM010000569.1:0-19658 GCA_949786405.1 Onychomys arenicola
TTGCTGCCTCACCTCCAACACCAGAGAGAGTATCCACCTTCCAATCTCGTGATTTATGTTGGGCTGAGATAACCCCGTCACCAGCGCCGCCGTTTCACGTGTCTAAATGTGAACACGGAAATGAAACAGCAGGCTAGTATTTTCTATAGGAATACTAGTACGGTGTACCGGTGGTGAGACAAAACTCTTGGTAGCTTGGATAAGAGTTTGCCTGCACTGCTTCTTCACAGCTTGAGATCAAATGAGGCCGCCCGACGGAGCGCTAACACGTTCTACAAGTGTGGCACCACTGTTGTTTTGCCACGTTTGGTGCACGACCATCTGCGGTCTTCTTTTAGACAAAGGCGACAAAGAAGATCGTTCTTAACACATTTCAAAGCATCTGCGATGAGGCGGGAAAAGGGGCAGGGGCACGAGGTTTTGCGTCTGTTACTCAAAATAAGAAACAACGAGTTCTCCTGTCACGAAACACTCGTGAGGCGAGAACAAACCGGTGGGCGAGTACAAAAGTGCCGTGGCTAACTGTTTCATCAACAGGGTATGCTGCACAGAGAAACAACAATCTGAAGACGCCACAACAGCAGCACTCAATGAGTTTACGATTATGTAGGCCGTGCGCCATCTTTATTAGTGGCCTGCCCTAGTCTATAGGGATTCTTACGCACCATCGACCTGTACCACTTTAAACCCTCAGAGCGTGTTGCGAGACCACAGGTCGACTTGGCAAAGAAAACGATGTGGCTTTCGCTTGTGCACCAGCATTGCGATAAAATGCTAAACACTTGTTTTTCTCAACAACGCATCGCCGGCGAATGAATCTCATCCTGAATACCTAAAATGCTTGCAGAGTGTTGAGGTTGTTCAAAGCTTAGACGGCCCAAATACACTCGAGTTATTGTGTGTTAAATACTTCTTGGAGAATGCACCTTTACAGAGCACATACTATGCGAGTGCACTCTGTCCGGCGCAACATTGTCGACAAAAATTGTCGCAAAATTGCAGATCTGCCACAGGACTCTATGCAGCGCAGTTGCCGGAGATCGCAACGTACGATGTGGTCACGAAAACAATCCAAAAAGAGAAAATCGGAAAAACTCCCCCCAGTTCGTGCCTTCTCCGTCACCCGTGCTTTGGCTTTGTAGTGAGCGAGAGAGCGGCGCCTCAAGCGTTTGTGCTTAGTATAGTCTTTCTCCGTGACCACCCTGACACTAAACAGAAAGATACTGTGACGGAATCTGGCTGTGGGGAGCCATTTAATGTTGAAAGAGATATCGTCCAATATTTGTTGCGTTAATGCACCTCGGCCGCAGCGGTGGATCGCCCGTAAATTGATATGCTGTGGTGTGGGTGTCCTGTTGCTGCTGGAGATTCAGTTCCTAACGTAGTGCCGTGTATAAACACACAGCTCTTACTGGCTGTAGGCAACTAGCTCTACTCGTTCTGTGAACACCGCACGTGTCACAGAAACATGTGCAGTCGGCAGCGGACATGAGCGCACATTCAAAGCGTGAATTAATCACACTTCCCTCAGCACAACTTTGACTTCAGTACGTGTACCATTGATTGTCGACGCTTGACAGTGTGTGCACTCCCTCCCCTGAACACATAATCTGGGAGGTCAGTTCTTGATAACCCACGGCATTGCATGAAATAATAGCGGGTTTACATCACACCCTATGTGCAAGTGCCAGCCTTCGAATGAGGAGAAAAAAAGTTTTTCAGTGCTCATGTGTAATCCCTGCGAAAATCACAAGAAGATGGACTTCCCCTCTCTAAACAAGTCATGTGAAAAATATACATCGTTTTGTAGGTTACACCGCTGGTTTTTTATAGCTTTGCTGACTGCTCGCTTTTCTCTGCTATGCCCAAGACATGCACAATATTTCTAGCCGATGACACTGAAAGCCTGTGTACGGTCGCGCGAAATAAGTACGTCTCACAATGTGAACGAAACGTATCACGGGGGCGATATCGCGTCCTCAATAAGAGACGCCGTACGTGTGTAGCTTCACAGCCCTGGCACTAGATGTGTGTGCAGGGATTGACTCGCCATAGGCCCACACAATCTGGAACCTGTCACTAGTGCGGAACGGCACAACTCTCACGTCGAAACGGCAAAAAGGTAATGTCGCAGCAGTTATCTCGATGTTCAACACGCCTCGTCTCATACACACAACCTCCATGAAAGCGTGCTCCCGTTCGTTCTGGATGAGTGCGCCGTCACGCGTACTCGGTGAAATATCTCTATGTACCTTAGCAAACGCGTCTACCTCGACCGTCCCCAATTTGGCGAGTGGGAGCCAAGTGGCGGACCAGAAAGTATTGACCAGTGACTGACTCCGTCATAAATGAACTGCCACCAGCACGCAACGCCCAGCAGAGAATGTATCGGCGAATGATATGAGAGCTTGTCTCCGGCTTGCGGTGACAGAGGCGGATAGATACAGAACAGATAGGATACAGAAGTATTCTAGGCTCTATCTCCCTGAAATGTGGAAGCTGGTCTCCAAATTACGGTGAAAGTGGCTCATCGAAACAGACTCTAAACCGGATCCAAAGGACGCAACCCTACCCCCTAATCAGCGATTCCTGTTTAGACGAGCGTGGTCTGCAACAGGCAAAAAGACACACAGTTGGCTGTCTCTCAACGCCTATTCTTCAATACACACCCTTAAAGGGGTGAGTGTTTCGTGTCATTTCTACTGTAGGCAAAACCATGGACGAACATCTTCACTGCAGTGAAAAGGCGTCCTCATTAAGGCTTGAAAGACGCTGCTCGTATTTAGTCGTAAACAATATGTAGGATGTGTGCCCGCCTGGTTTCAAAATATTCGCAAGTACGTGAGCTCCACGAGAGCACCTCACTGGCGCTCAGAAATCCGATGTTAAAACAACTAGCCCTATCAAGCAAAAAAGAAAAAACTGAGAGGATATATGTTAGCGGTCAGCGATTCTGATTGATCACACGAGCTTCAACGGTGAGCAAGAGACCATCGTTTCGCCGGATGCACTGATCCACGTATTACTAAATCACTGTTCGCTGTTGCGAACGCCTGGATCGCTCACGATAATGGTATAGAGTTTGAGTCCAGACCTCAAGTAAACCAAGACGTATCCTGGAGTGCGCATGGATGTATGTGCGCACGCATATACGCCGTACACCTTACGCTAAAGCCTGGTAGTAGCTCATCAATTCTTCCACCCCTCCGCAGACTTTTGAAATGATGCCAGATCTGTTCGTGAAGATGAAAGCATGCATTTACCACATTACTTTCCAATAAACACCTCTGCAAAATGTAAACGTCTTTCAAATATACATATCTGCAAAATGTGGACGTCTCTTGTCAACGTATCGCCGGGAACGATGAAGGCAAAGTGTCTTCGTATCCTGTAACATCTTGCAAGCTCAACGCAGCTACCAGCAGTTGATTTGCCTACAAGGGGGACAATGGGAGAAATGAAAATCTCGTAATCCCACGTGACCACCTTTGCGTTCTGCTGTGATTAGCTTGCAAAATATTTTCCGTGAGAGAAAACTCTTCATGAGTCGCCAAATAGCTGTGGGTAGGTCGAAAGGGCGTTTTCCGGCAGAAGCCGCGTTGCTTCATTCGGATCGAGGAACCGCACCACCAGATCGCGTAGCCACAGGATGCCTGCGTGCGCTGTCAAAGGCAAACACCCACTGAAATTTACTTGCTGCGGTCCTTCGGTCAGTCTGAAAATCCGTCGTAGCAACACAAGTTCTGAAGCAACGGGCGTGAAAAGGTGGTATGGATCCACCCTGCCATTGCATATCAGACTGTATATAGCCATTCCGAGTGCCCACGAGTCCTGTGCTTTTGTAACAACCATTGTAAGCTTATGCCTGACTGGTGAGAAGGTCGTGCGCGCTTGAGTTGGATCCAACGCTTTTAACGGTGCCACACGAGAATAGAGCTGCGCACACCCCGTGAAAGGCTGTGCAGACGAGAAATCTCCAAGGGAAAGAAGCAACTTGTCACCTTTGAACCCTCCGTCACCGCTAGACGCCCCCGAACCCGGACTTACAAAAAAAGATCGCAAACTAATTTTGCGATGTACAACGCCAAATCTATGCAGAGTAGCCACACGTCTGGTCATTTCAACACACAACGTAACAATAGTATCCGAAGATAGTTTACTCATGTCCATTGATTGCAAAGGAGTAATAGCCGGCGGCATCGATACAAACAAGTTTAACAGCGTGAGTGGTTTCGAAGCGTCACCAAGCTCAATACACTCGGTTGACAAAGGAAGTCTGCAAGAATAGTTCGGCACAACTAGTCCATAGTTCTTGAACAAAATATCACCGGGAAGTTCCTCTGGAAATAAAGATTTCTGCCACTTCACGTCTCCTAGTGCAGCGCGCTTAATCTCATACGCCTGAGTTAATTCCTCTTCCAGTCCTCGCCGCGGGTCTGAACAAAATATACCATAGAGCACTTCGCGGTTACCACTATCAACCCTCTCCATGTCCATATATACACGCTTACGAGTTCGCACTACAATTCCGTGAAAACGGAGCTGGATAGCTTCTCCAGTGTGCGTGATGCACCAAAAAGTGGTTGGTTCAGTGCTTGTGCTCCTGAGGCTCGGCACTTCACTTTCGAGAAAAAGGGAGATGTTTGCCGGCCCCGCCGCCCCCTGTTCGGAGTTTCCTGCACCCTGTGAAACAGCCCAGCCATTATCTACGTGGGGGCTGTCTCCTTCAGTCGAAACATGATGGGATGGTGCAGCATTCTCTCTGGAAGTTTGCTCTCCAGAAGGAAGAACCTCTGCTGAAGTCACGGATGGCCCTTTGTTTGGCAACTGCAGATGCTGCGCTTCCTGAGCGGGTGTCTCCTCTGGGGGGGAGAATGACTGTCCTGAGGAGCGCAGATGTAAAGCCTGCTGTTCGCCAGAGGTGTGCGCAGCATATGTACGGCGGGTTGTGGCGGGCATAAAGATGATTTGTATAACGATAATGAGGAAAAATAAAGCCATTTCGAATGGACGGGATATCCACGCCAAAAGCCACTAAGCAGGGAAGCCCACCATTAAACGAGCATTTGACTGAGTATAGCGTAAACACTCATCCGTTGCTATTCGCATACTTTTGTGGTACATACAAGCAGTCTCTCAGTTGGCAGCATCATCTTCTCGCCGGTTAAATTTCAACTTTCGCTTCCTTCTAGACACCCAGATGGACATACATAGGGCGTCCAATTTGGAGTCCTAAAGTTGGTGACAGATCCATCTCCACATGTCGACTGAACGCGGCTACAATCGCAGGTGACAGCTCTGCGCACGGATCGTGATCATCATCTACGTATCAACCTTTGTGGGCCAGGAAACGGTTAGAATTATAATGAAAAACAAGTGTCATTTCGACTGGCCTGCAAGCTAGGAAGTCTCAATAGTGAACCAGCGAATACCCGACTATGAAGCATCAAAAATCTGTATTAACAAAGTACTTTTCAATACGCGCCAGCCGTCTCACAGAAGTTGAACCCTGTTGCCGAGAGTGTGTTAGCAGCAGCTTTCGTGTGAAAAAAAAAAACTACTCTCAGTGAGTCGTCACTGAATCTGTGACTGTACGTAAAAATATGCAGTCTTTCCCCTGCGTTTCGCTGCCTGCGAAAAGAGACGCCAGATACTCATTGAGGGTTGTGAGTGCTTTGTGGGCAGCGTCGCAAGAGTACCCGCGTCTCTTTCTACGAGTACGCCGTCATTTTAACCTTAGCCATATTGCACAACCCACGCAGGCAGAAACGCAGCTGCAAGTAGTGGGCGCAGATGCTGCTGCACAATGTTGATATAGTGCAAAACGACCATGGTAACTGCTATATACAATAGCAGCGTTCGCAACACCAGTATGCGGACGTGTAGTGTGATAGCAATGCGGAACCACGCTCAGACTCGGCAGATAGAGTTTCTAACAACTCGAAATACCTTCTGTGTGAGTGTCTCCCCAAGTGTTTTGAGCCACCAGAATTTTGCTCAAGTGAAAACGAACACTTTTCCAGCCTGGTTCGCCTGGCATGGGGGCGCAAGCTGGTTTGGGGTCGCTGGAAATAAAAACGCGAGTGACGGAACGTCCCCACTCTCAGTTCTCGACAGCCCCATCCAAGCAGTTCTGGCTTATATTGCCACTTCAGGTTCGTGTGTGTGCGTTCTAGATGTACTGCTGCTTCCATCTTCTAACAGCACCCATGGGACAGCCCGGAGGTGCGGAAACTGTACATATTTTCGGCAAAGGGGGAGATGAACGCATGTCAAATTAGCTCCAGAACATCCTCCCGTACGTTATGAAGTAGTGTCGAACGTCGCAACTGTGTGAGAACACGCTTTTCTCTTGTTGCAACAGTGCGCTAATAATGAAATTGGGACAGGCGCAGACGCGTTTTCCGAAAGACAGGTGAAGCAGTACAGTTTGCAGCGTCGCAGACGCGGAGGTGTGTCAATCTCTGTACTCTTAATTTCTGACGTATTCAGGCGTTCTCAGATGCTTTTACCTCATTGGGAATATTGCATGCAAATACTCAGCATACAAAGAATCGACCAACATACATTTTGTGAATTGCCAGACGCGTAGCAGCCCTAGACTCGAAGCAAGCCGCCAAGCAGTCTCAGAGGTTTATTGTTTGTTGAGCGTGTCTTCATGTGACAGTAGAATGTGAGATGGTTCACAACACGTATATTCGCTTGTACGCCGCGACGTCGCGAAGGAGCCCGAAAAAATCCCACGAAAGGCTTGAGCACGTACATCGGTACAACTGTAAGCAGTCCATAACATTTTTTGAGTTTCTTGTACGCGGGTAGCGTTCTTCTTCAGTAAACTATGTTGCACGGTTACTGTATGCAGAACGTGCAAATATACAAGGGTATTGTGTTGCGGAGAATTAATGTGCATACAAGAAGTTGTTCAAGAAGAGGGAAGGCGGGAGAATACTCACGTACGCTTTACTCAAGGTCGCACAAATGAGGCAAAGGCTTTAACGTGCTCACGTATGCGCGGGATCATACTCATATGAACGATGGCATTGTAGCAGACTACTTCGCATTTGTTCTCCGGTAGCCTAGTCCACCTTCGTTCACGTCTACACATCATTACCCAAACCAGTAACACACACTTTGCGCCAGTTGCATTTGCGCCTGGCTCCCACTCCCTGCACCTACCCGAGAGAAGCGACACTAGAATCTTAAAGGTAGTTAGCACCCGATTGGGGTCATGATGGTACATGTCTTTGCAGAGGTCCGTGCTGTTGGCCGGCACACTGTGCGTTCGGCAAGCTAGCAATTTGGATAAATTATAAGGTTGCACTTACACCTCTGCGGTGACACGAGTAGTGACTCTGTCTCCCTTGTCAGCCGTTGACCGCCTGCATCGTGTGACAGTTGCGTCAGTAGACTGGCAGAGACACAAAGTCTTACACTTTTGTGGTAATGTTAGTGCCCTCACTACCACTTCCACCCGATGGCCCACTGTCAGCGGCCATTTGCAGGAATAGTGCCGCTGTCCGTGCGACTGCTAATCTTTCGTATATTCACACCCACGGCAAACAAATGGGTTTCATGGGGTCCATTCTCGCTCAGCGTTTAGTAGCGAAGGGGAAAAAACTGTTTGTGAATTGTGGAAGCCGTAAGTACCTGTTGTCACTATGATTTTTCAAAAATTCTGTGATGAGCAAAACTGTGCATAATTCTAAAACTCTCCACTAGCATATCGTGTACACTAAGGGTGCACGCCATGGGCACACATACACACGCGTGTGTATACGTCTGCGTGCTGCTGTGTAGCTGTAAGGGGAGATGATAGCACAACGTTGAGTTCGTTATCGTGACATGGCATTGCCGATGCGCAAAAAGCTCATTAATAAGGAACTGCCAAGTCGAGTTCTGCGCGCAGCTTTGCTGCAGCACGCTAGTAGAGACGTTTGGGGTCTATCAGTGTTTCTTTGCGCCGGAAGTGACATCGAAGTGACCTCTATCCAGCGAAACGCGTTCTTCAACACCTGACGTCTTCGGTCACGGAACAAGTGTCAGGCGCCGGATCTTGCAGAGTGTGAAAGGTTGCAACGAGTCCGAGTGTACTGAAGCTTTGGCACAAAGTGGACTATATCGTCACTCAGCACTTCTACAATTGTCATGTGTTGCATGTAGCATGAACTAAAAGAATGAGCGTTGGAGTTTCTTTGGCAAATGCACGGCCGGGCACACTGTTCATAGGGTGGAACGGAGCGAACGGAGTAACCGGTAACACTGGCGGTTTTCACGCTTGTTCGTTTCTCGTGAAATTCTCTTCGCCGATAGTAGGCTTGACACCACTGCTCTCCCCATGATGGATATACGTGCAATATGATGCCACCTCGAAAAAGATCCCTCCCCATCAAAATGCAAGGATGAAGGGCACGCAGTGCTTGCGGTTTGACGGCATATCACCTGCTCATGAGACGTTCGGATGTGGAGTGAACAAGTGTGAGACCGCAGTGCGACGCACGAAGACTTGTGCCACGGGAACCGTATCACATGTGCAGGCTACCAGAAGACAAGCACGACACAGTATTGTCGTATGAGGGAATAGTCCTCTTTGTGTTAATAAATTACCGCCACCTACAGCTGCGTGACTGCTTGGGATCCCATCTGAGAAGTGGAGGAGGGGACGCAATAATTCCCGCGTCTATCGAAGTACGAAAAGGTTCAAGAGCTCTACATTTTAGCTGAGTGCATTCCTGTTGTATCGCGATATCACCGGCGTCACCCCCACGTCACGGGCGCAACAGTCTGCGTCTGTCGTATCGAATCGTTGGTCGCATGGATGCGTGTGTCGTAAGTGACCTAGGAAATCACACGCATATCGTGGATAGATATATAGCTTGAACAGCAAGGCTCATTGTATACCCAGTCCTGAATTGTAATCCGCGTGCCGAGCGGTGGCAGCGGTCGGCGCGGCACGAACGTTCGGGTCAAGTGTCCAGCCCATTACATACACGTGTGCATTCAGCAAACAGGACACGCACACACACGGTTTTCCTTCCCTTCGTTGATATGAGATGGGACAGAGGAGGAGTATACATTTTGTGGTTTGTACACGCGGACGCTACGGTGTGAGGAGTCGTGCAGCAGTCGAAGCATGCGCACTGTGAAGAGCATGCGCATGGTCGTTCTGTCACGTATACCGTGGAGAAATTCTGAAAGAGAAAACTTGTATCCACATTCGCACACATACGAATTAATACAACTGCCTTCTCTGAATCGTCCGTCGTGAGCTGTGCTGCGTATTTCAACGACATCATCGCAGCCCGGGAGACTCGAAGGGCATTCGAAGTCCGCGCATGTCCTTGCTTGGTGACATGATCCATGCCGCCAATGACACCGTGTCCGTGCGTATCCCTCAAAGCTTCTACAGCGTATCTCTGCCCGCGCACATCGGATCGCTTAGTCGCATACATATATGTGTATCTAGATGCTGGTATTTAATACCTTGTTTCAAGTTCTTCTTTGTATTGGTGCCTCACACTGACTCCCTATTCTGTTTGTTAGTGCGTTTGTCATGTGTCACTTTGCCGCCCCTGCGTTTAGGGCGAGCGTCCGCTTTTATCTGACCTTCCGTCTAATGTTCCTGCCAAGCCCGTACAAGGTGTTCTGTCATTAAAAGCTAGTCTCCGTCTTCGAGGTTGTTCTTTCTCCACCTTTTGCTCCCGCAGGACATCCCCTCTTGTTCGTCGTAACTTATTGTCGTTTCCTTCCACCTCTCTTTTCTAGGTTGTGCCTTCCTTGGCGTATTTTTACTGTCCCGCCACCAAACCTTTGTATTTTCGGTTCCCTCCTTCATCGACCACCTCCGCTGTCCTTCTTCGTTGTCTATCTTCGAAATTTACTTTTTTTCCCTTTTTGTTTCCTGACTACGCGTCTAGTTTTCTTTTTGGTACAGCGGGTCTAATGGGCCGTCCCGTGTCATCTCTTCTTCACTTTGCCATATAGTCTGAACACACGACATATCTACAAAGCTGTAAAATTTTTAACACTCACAACAAGAAGCGGTGGCACCGTCGGCAGCATCTTTTTGTTCGTTTCCCACGACATTGCACTTACTCCTGTAATACATAAACAAGTGGAAGGTGTGTATTTTGAAGGCTTCCAACGGTGAATTTCACCAGATCATACGTGGATGGTTTTTTTATTTAGTCAGTTCAGGTTCGTAGCTGTTTCGCGTGCTCCATAGATTCTGACGCTTAAATTCCTGGATGCCTTCAATCGTCGGTGTCCTACTTTCATCATCCTGGTCCCTTAGTAGTAAAAGCGCTATTTCTTGAGAAGAAATACATTCTGCTCCCAGTGCTCTGCTTCTACAATCTTGAACGTCTAATTAGTTCGCATCGCCAGACTCGCCTGCTGCAGTAGCAGCCCTCTTCGTAGCGGATGAACGTACAAGATCGACGAGGCGTTACCAGCTCCACAAGGAGCACCAGCAATAGCAGAATCAGCAGTTCTTGAGCAGCAGCGGCCGCCACCAGGCACATATCAAACTTAGGCGTCCCTACTTCCCGCAGCGGCTACCCGGAAAGAGAACAGGAGGACAAATGTATGGCGTGGAGTATATAAATGAATCAAAAGAAGCACTTAACACTACGAGCGCGCCCAAGCAGCAGTATTGTAAGAGCACTGGGACAATTCAGCACACAGTGGAAAGAGCAGATGCGGAGAGAAGCGCCTTGTTTCCTTCCTCCACTCTTTGTTCTTCTGACATATCATTTCAGACGTCCTGGCCTATCTCTACCTCCTCGGCAGGTGGTGGCTGACTGGCGACTGCAATGGGAAGTTCTGCTGATGCTACGGCTGCCCCAGCAGGTATAAGGCGGCTAGCGTAGGGCAGATTTGCATGTGTGGTTTACATCCACCTTCACGATGACTATTCACGCTCAACGTCTCCTTCGCTCTGTCCCTTCAAAGGAATCACATCTTTCGCATGTGTTGTAGGTGTCCGACACATCGCTTGATGCACACTCTGAAGACAGCTGGACTGCGGCAGAACGTGGAGCACGCTCTCTCCTTCTCTATGTCTCTCTCTCTCTCTCATCCGATCTATAGGTCTGTGTACATCCACAGTGGGATACGTAGGTAGACGTCTTTGTAGCAAGTGACCGCACACGTTTCGTTCACGTATGTGAGGGAGTCCTCGACGTGAGGGTCGTCTTGCACCGGTCTCACTTGTCGTATATCTTCAACTTCGCCTGTGAGTGGGCGCCCAAATTCTTCTTTTAGAGGCTCATGTACGGACACTGCGTATACATGTACGTGGGGATGCGCCCACAGTTCTTCATGAGAGGCACCGTGGAAGTCTGCGTCCAAACTGCCGGATTGAATGCTTTTCCATTTGGTGAGGCCATCTACTTCGATTGTGTGCATTGAACATCTACTTGAAGGGCTCTCCTTCCCCTGAGCTTCTATGTCGAGCTATAGGCGTACGTATCTGTGCTTCGATTCCACTATCGTGTACCCACATCATATTTATCAGTTCACCCATTTCCGCAGAGCTTCACCTCTTTCTTTCTTCCTCTCTCTCTCCGCGTGTACCTACATGTAGGCAGCGCACACTAGACTATCCAATTTTTCGGAGAAGGTTTGCTTCACGCTTCACGTCCACACACGATACATATCATCGACTGGCCCTGCAAGAGGCTTCTTGAGGTACTCTATCCATGCTCAGTGGTCATTCTCAGTGCTCGGTTTTCTCTAGTTGAAGGTAAACACTGCATTTGTTGTGCGAAACGCTTACCCGTGGTAGTGAGTGTCGATATAGGGCTTCAAGACTGACTTCAGAATGTCGAACTCTTTTGACTTTGGATGTATGCGTGGGGCCTGCTGGCCTATATCACAAACAGCGCACCAGTTTTGCTCTTATCTCATTACGTGCCTCTTACAAAATGCCCTTCCATTCGTTAATCTCCACGCCAGACACGATCTTGACGCAATGACTTCTCAACGCCTTCATCTCCACACGTAAAATCGTGTTTTTTTTCTCGATGCAGCACACCTGCTTCGATCTCTGCGTGCGTATATATATGTGTGTATATATATTGTATGACATCTACGCAGGCTGCGCTTTCCTGTGTAGATACATACGCGTATAAGGTTTTTTGCGAAGACGAATTTCCTGTTGTCTATATCATTTGTCATCAACGTACGTACAAATACCCAAGTGCGTGCGTTCGGAATGCAGCCCCTATGTGCACTCTGCTGATGTTCTTATAAAACGTACGAACAATTCTTATGAGGTCTATTCGGCTTTTTTTTTTGTCACTCTGTCGCAGTTTAGTGTTGTGCCGTCTTTCTCCGTTGCGTCTAGCGCGTCCTCTTACGTATGGTCTTTTCTTCTTTTCTTTGTCCGCGCGTATAGCTATTTCTTAGGTGTATATGGACTTCTGTGTGCGGACGGGTCGTTGAGCTTCTTCTTGTGTAGTGCATTAATGTATTCTGTCGGTCACCCCCGCGTCGCTTCGTTTTCCTGCTGCTCTTCCTTCCGCTCCTCCGTCTCGTTTGTCTTTTCTTTCTTCTTGAACACACAATTGTCTTCTTCATCGTCAACGTTCTCTCCTATCCTCATGGTGCGGCGCGTTTTCGTCTTGGCACTCTGACTGCAGAAGGATCGAACCAGCGGGGCCCGACGGAAATACTATGGCTCGGTGCTGCTGCAGGCGTTTGCTGCTGTTGGCTGCTGCTTAGACGCAGGACGGTCTGCGGTGCACTGCTGCAGTGTCTGTCCTCCTGCAATCAGCTGCGCTTCCCCCTATGGAGACCACGGCAGCGCCGTCTGAGCCCTGCCCAGTGGAAAGCACGCAGTTCAGGAGGGAACACATCTTCGGACGAAGGCAGTGAGAGCGATGCGGACGAGGAGGCAGAGGACGATGACGCAGCGTGTCCCTCTTCTCTAGACTACAAGATGGTGCTCTGCGTCCGTCAGGGTATGAGACAAACACAGAACTCCCCTATGTTGAGACTTGTGAGGACGTGGCCGTATGTGTGCATCGCTTGAAATGACTGACTACAAAAGACTTGCACACTCTTTAGACATTTACCCATGTGTCGAATGGTTTATAACCTCTCTCTCCTACTCTTTCTTGTTCTCTCTCTCTCTCTCTTCCTGTATGTAAAAGTGTGTCTCTGGGTAAGATGAAAGGAAGTGTGCGGAATGGACACTTGGCGTGTCGAGGTTGTACCGCGGTGGAGACACTGCTGCACTGTCAACGGAGGACGCAGTCCTTCGTCTTGCATTCTCTTTCTTTACACATATTCATAGACAGACATAACTTTTAGTACACATCTGCGCTAGTGCTGTGAAGAGTTCTTGTCCTCCTCCCAAGTCGTTCCATACAGACGCATGATCAGACGCACACCCTCATGAAGAACAGCATGTACATGATGACGTCCGTGAACGCCCAAGTACACGTGCACATGTGAGTACAGGCCACAGGTGTACAGGGATTCCAATGTAGAGCATGATCCAGGTGCCACAAAACGCTTTTCTGAGTAAATTAGGACACAGATCCTACTACACGTTCCTCTTTAATTCTGTTCTCGTTATATTATGAATTGAGTGCTGCTTCCTCTGTTGCGTACGTGTCTGCCGGGTGTGCGTTTCAACAGTAGACGATGTGTACAGCTGTGCTGTTTTCGCTTGGTTCCGCCGGATACATACCAGCGCGCCGTTTCATACTTTCTTCGCGCCTCTGTTTCTTGCATTCTTGATTCACCTCCAGAAGCACATCGAAACAGACTCCTCAACTTCATTGTCTACAGCGTTGCCTCTTCCCATGCGACCTACACCATCAGCACGGGATTTTTGATCTCACCGGCTAGCTGTCTATATAAATCTTGACAATGGGTTTCAAATGCAAAGTCTGAATGACTGTCGTTTCGCTTCTTCGTCTGAGCACCATGCCGTGCACGAGTGACATTCCTAACAAACATTCAGGGTCTTCTCTCTGTATCACACCGCATTACCGGTCTGTTGAGAGACGGTGACGACTACGCGCGTATTGGTGCTTCTGCTATGTATGCGAGTGTAAAACTGACTTTTCTTTGTTCTTGTACCGCTCATCTAGATTTTGTTGTTTTCATTTCTGCTGTGGGAATATACATGTGGAGCAAGGGGTGCACAGATGTGCTGAGGCAAAGTATCTGCATGTCGATAGACGGACACATACGTGTCCACGTCTACGGACAAAACTGGAATGGAGAAAATTGAAAACTCGCAAGGATCCAACTTCTCTTTTCTTTGATGAGGAGTACATATATGTGAACTGCTGATATTTTGTTCGTGCTGTAGACGTCGCGCAGATGTTTGTTTCGAAAGACAGCAAGATGATGCGTGGACGCGGAAGGACGTGGCTTCATGCGTGATCGTATTTCAGGGTGTATACGTGCTTTCCTCCGGTCTAAGCAGGGCTTGCTGTTATCTGTGGAGCATGTGTCATCTGTAAGAGTGGGACAGGTTCTTTCGCGTGCGTAAGCAGCTACTGTGGATCCATATTCTTTAATTGTTACGGATTTTACTAATGTTTCTGTTACTCGTTTACTATTGTGACAAATGCTGGATCGTCTCGAAGAATAAAAATTGCCATTTTGATAGCTGGAAGCACTATCGCGATGGTCTGCCTCTTTCGTCGATGTTATTACTCCTGTCATACCTAGTGTCGCAGTTCGTTTCAGAACTCGCATTGTGTGAAACTTGTAATATGATAGAGGGACTTGGAATACATCGAACGTCAAGAAGTCCTCTGTAGCTGCAGGGATGATTCACACTGCATTGTAAGGCTCCCTGTACGGCGTATTGGTGTCGAAGAAGATACATTCGGCTGCGTGGGCGCCGGTGTCGTTCTGCGCGGAGGATAAGTGCTATCGCTGATCCAAATAATCTTCTGTGGTGTACTCGCTAGCCTGAATTCACGTGCCCTTTCTCGCTTACCGTTTTCGCGCCTGCAGACCTTGGTATGAGCAAAGGCAAAATAGCTGCCCAATGTGGACATGCTACGCTGGGGGCTTACCTACGCGCGAAGAAGCGGTGCTCTCCGGACTGCCTGAAGTTATGGGCAGCCAGTGGCCAGAAGAAAATTGCTGTTAAAGTAAAGGTGAGCAACAACCGAGCTCAGATTTCGCCTCTCTTTCCGCAGCAGCGTGCACGCCAAAACCCCCATCACGAGGACTGTTCAATCCAATCACAACGGCAAACACCCGAACCTGACGCGTTAAGCCCGTCCAGTTAATATTCAGACTACACGGGTAACGAGTATTCTCAGTACGTGAAATGCTCCGCTGCGTGGAGACGCCTTTGCTTTAAGTCTTTGCAACTCTTGTCACCCCGTATTTACAAACGGTATCTGCTTACAAGTATGTAGAGGGGAACGCGACGCATTTAAATCATAATATGGTACCCCAGGCCTACACGTTTTAACTTTGTTATGGGCAAAATTCTAAATCATACAAGTAATGGCAATTGGAAGGAGAAAACACAGGCAACCTATACCTGCAACGGTGCAGGAGATTCTTGTATATATGTATATTCTTTGTTTCACCTTCGTATCCGGAAAAAGCTCCTGTCCAGGTCTTTTCTGTCTAAACACGTTTTTAAAAGGGCCTATGCGGCTTCCTTATTCGCAGTAGCGCACGCAGAAATGTTTTTCAGCTGCCAACGGAGATGATAATACATATCGCACATACGCACCCTTCAGGCATGCATGCCCGTGTACTGTCTAGTCGCTGTAGTGAAGCCGGAAGCTGGCGGTGTCTCTTCTGTAACTACATCTTGAGAACTTCGCAATGATCCAATACTTGTCTTTGTTCTTGGCGAGAAACACTGTAGAAAGTGAAAGCTCACTCGAGACATTAGGCTTTCTAGTTCAGTGCACCCTCGGGAACGCGTTGGCTTCCAAAGCAGCAGGTTTAACAATGCCAGTCCCCCTGCACTGAAGAAATGTTTGAAATTGGGGGGGGGGTCTCGTCGGATGGAGAAGTAGCTTTGCCGCGGCTTACTTACATACGTCGGCTACGCAGTTCCGCAGTCGGCGTCGAAAACGGATTTCGTTTGCTACTCGTACTGGCAAGCGATGGAACTTCTCCCACCTCAACGTATGCTACCGTCTGGGCATTCTGTTGGGGTCACGCAGGATGAAACGGAACTTGAACACCTCCAGCGGGAGGCTAACAAAAAAGGTGTCAATGCATATGCTGTACATGACGCGGTAAGTCTGCAAGGGTGGCGCTGGGATAAAGTGTTCTCTCTATAAATAAGTGCAGCTTCTTTTCTTATGTTCCGGCTCGTCCTGCGTCATGCACTTGCCCAAGACGGTGGCAGCCTCCGCATTCTTCTCCATTGTAGATCGGTGACTGTAGACACGGTGGCATCACTGGACATGTAAGAGTTATCGGGAGAGGTTGCTCTCGCACTAGCTGGTTGCTCCGGAGTGGCTTCCAAAACGTTGTAGGTGCAGCTCGTAGCGCATATATGTTTCGAACAAGTGTTGTCGTGCGCGGCGCACATCAGCGTGCTTTTTCCGTTCATACTTGTCCATCCTCGTCCCTTTGCTATATAGACATCACCAGGCAGTCAATGTCCTGCAGTGCCACAGTTCTGCCTCCGTCGTCGCAGCCTCGGTATATCAACTCTCTTCTGGCGGCACGTCATTTTAACGTCTTGCCCGTTCTCTGTACTTCGAATTCTTGAAGAGCAATGTGGGTTTGAGGAACGGAATTGCTGCTAGGAAAGCTTTCAGCCGCAACGGTAGATATTTGAACGCGGAATTATCAATCCGTGCACTCCGTCAACCGGAAGCTCTGTTCTGATTCATTGAAACGAAGCTAAACAGCACTTCCTGGCCGCGTGTCATAACCCTGGTTTGTGTATACACCGCGGCTGCTTCCACCATAGATATGCGGAAGTTGTCTTTCAACCATTGCTGCTGCTGCTGCATATATACAGCAGTATACTAAGCAGCAACGCCTCCCTGTACCGCTAGTGCTAAAACTCGCTCGTTGGTACGGCTGCTATTTACAAACAATGGTGCTGTTAGGCATTCTCAGTCGCTTAAATCACCTTAGAGGCTGCCAGAGATCTGGTACGTAGCGCATTCTGCTGAACAATATGTGTAACTGGCAGGTGTGGTGCAAGTGTGTGACCGGCTGTACTAACAGGGCAGGACGCAGGTTCCTAGCGGCACCGTTACAGTTCTCGCCGTCGGCCCTGGTAAGCAGCATACCAAAGCATTGAGGTATACGCACCGGCGATTTTGTGCGAGAAGGGAAGGAAGGCATACTGGCATGCCATGTCGATGAACAGAAACATGTTAACCCAAGAGAGAAGCGACATGTAGGACGCGCGAGTAAATAACCACTTACGCGTGTCAGCGAAGTTGGTGGGAGGAACGCACAGCGATAAAGTGCTACTGTTACTAAAAGAAGCGTCAAGCGCTTGTCGCTGAGCAAAGTTCCAGGCAACGTAATAGTGCTTGACGCTTCATGCGGCATAATTGATCTTTCGTTTGCGTACAGCACTCTCCATATACTTTATTGTACGATAAGGACTGCATGTCGATGTAGCCAATGTCTAGGTGTTTTCGACAGGTTACCTGCTTTTGGACTTCACGCTAATGCTACTATGTACAGGCAGAAATAGGTAATTGATTCCTCCCTTTGATATCTGAAGACTACGCAGCTCCAATGAAGGCTGAGTGGTTGCGGAGAGGTATATCCACTATCGGCAGAGAAAGTTGTTGTTCGCGACAGTTATACAACTTGATCCATTGCTTGGTATGCGCTTTCTGCTTTTTCGAGCGGGCACTGGTTCATGTAACTACGTGTACGTGTTCACGAGGACGCTGCAGCTGTAGCTTCTGATTGTGCGGGGGTGCAGCGGCTGGGGTTGATTCGTCTTGCTAATGCAGAAGATGTGAACTGCCGTTGATCAGCAGTATACGTTAAGCGTACCCATAGAATAAGTTACATTCACACTCAAAAGTTATGTGTGCTTTTCTACTGCGGCAGCGGCTGCTTTTATGGCAGTACTGTAAGGGTCTAGGGGTTTCGTTTGTAAATAATGCAACCCCAACTGCAAACATCCTTAAGGCGGGCTGATTAGTAGTTCTAACATATACGCAAACACGCTGAATCAGTTCGTGGCTTCACTTCCGCAGTTGCACGTTTTATTGTTGTAGCTCTAGAAAAGCAACTGTTCTGAGAAGACTGCCGGTGGTGCGTGAGAGACTCGTGAAGCACGGTGATTTTCTCTCCCTTGCTGTGCACCTTCTATACCGGCCGCGGCTTTGGCTTTATAAAACGTGTCATGCAGTGGTTTGCGTCTTATTATACTGCAGCTGCTGGAAATGCCGTGGACGCTATTACCGGTCACTTGAAGTTGCTGTAGGTTGACTCCCATGGTTCTCCAATGAAAGAGAAAGACTCAAAAGAGGGAAAAATGTCGCCGCGGTTCTATGGTGCTGCAACGATTATTGCACTTCTTGTCATTCGAACTGTAAAGCAGCAAATTATAGGGACCATGCTTTCTGTTTACTCAAATGAAACGATGTGTCTTCAACTATTCTAGAGTCTGCATTACCGACCCCTTCTCGAATGAAAGTAGAGGAAATGGTTGTCCGCTTTTGGGGTCTGGTGCCCTAACTAAAGTACTAATCGACTATCGCTGAAAGAGGTAAGATGTTCAATTGCTTTTTGAACGATGTAGGTTGTGACACGTTCTGCAAAGCGCCTATGTAGTCGTGTTTGTCTTCATAGTGCTTTGATCTGCGACGGTAATGTCGTTTCCCTCTTTCGAGGAAAATATTTGGTTTTATTCTTTTTTCAAGTGCTGCTCGCGAAGCTCGTTACGCTTCTGCTGACAGGCTTTTCCCGAACGGGGTGCCTTTCATGTGCCTTTTTAACTTTCTCAAAAAACGGGACTGCATAATTAGCGTGCCTGTCACGCAGGCGTTGGATATGCTCTCTCGTGTTTCTTCGACCGCACGTGGTGTTGAAAAAAGTTTACCGTAGTATGCTTTCTGTGGACACTTTCTACGTCGATTCGTCCGTCGTATCCGGAGCGATCGAAAGCGCTAGGTAACAGAAATGGCAGTCTTCGGTTCCGCTCGCACTTAAATAAGTGACTATATGGGCGTTTAGACGAATTCGCGTCCTCCCGATGAAAGTCTTCCAAGCGGTCAGTTTCGGGAGAACGTAACTACGTGCTCACGTATTTTGAGAGGGTGAGGTAGATTGTA
The DNA here is from genome assembly GCA_949786405.1 of Onychomys arenicola. NCBI lineage: Eukaryota > Metazoa > Chordata > Mammalia > Rodentia > Cricetidae > Onychomys > Onychomys arenicola. Next base: position 19,266 of record CATKUM010000569.1, read on the forward strand.
TTATCAAGCAATGTAAAAACACCGTGCCAGCGCGTCTTGCTCGCACCAGCTGCTTACCTGCGCACAACCGAAGCCTCCGCATCTATCTTCCACGAAGACGGAATAGACTGGTAGAGTCCGCAGTGCCCAGCTCTGTGTCGGAGGCAGTTTCTCACGCCTGGCATGAAAGACAACGCAGCAGCCGGTCCCTACGAGATTTCAGGTGCGTTAAGCAGAAGCAGCTGATGGGCTACCGCGGATAAAGCATCACGATTTCGACAGAAAGTGTGCGACGTGTGCCCGTTGTCCGGCGAAAAGAGGGGAAATCGGCGTAGCGTGCTGCATTGTTGATGCTCCGCTAAGGAGGGAACACCAAGTGCACAGCTCCGTTACATACACATATATATATATATA
>CATKUM010000570.1:0-19000 GCA_949786405.1 Onychomys arenicola
TTACTGCGTTTACCTGAAAAGAAGTCTTGCTTGTAGGAAGGCACAGAGCCTGGCATTTCATTCCGGCTCTGAAGGGAAAGACAAAGCACAGTTCTCATCAATGAACCACACTCTGCTTTAGTGTAAGAAGCACGCTCTTACTTTCTAGAGGCTCTAATAAGGCAGGAAACGTGAGTGTGCTCAGAACAAAAGAACTGAGTTTCCTACACACATGGACCATATCTGTTCAACTCTGCTTCTGAAATTGATACAAACCCCAGGTCCTCTAACATGCAATACTTTTCAGTTAACAGGGAGAAACGTGTGAGCTTCCTGAACGATGTTGCTTCGTTTTAGCTGAAAAGTGACTGCGTTTACCTGAAACGAAGTCTGGCTTGTTAGAAGCCACAGAGCCTGGCATTTCACTCTGTTTCTGAAGTGAAACAAATAGCCCAGTACTCTTCCATGAACCACACTCTGCTTTAGAGCAAGAAGCATGCTCTTGCTTTCTAGATTCTCTACTAAGGCGGGAAATGTGAGTGTACTCAGAACTAAAGAACTGTGTTTCCTACACACACGCACCATATCTAGTTCTACTCTTCTTCTGAAACTGATACAAACCATAGGTCCTCTAACATCCAATGCTTTTCATTTAAGAGTGAGCAACGTGTGATATTCGTGAACGATGTAGCTTCGTTTGAGCTGAAAAGTGAGGGAGTTTACATGAAACGAAGTCTTGCTTGTAGGAAGACACAGACCCTGGCATTTCATTCCGTTTCTGAAGGGAAACACACAGTACAGTTCTCATCCATGACCCACACTCTGCTATAGAGCAAGAAGCACGCTCTTGTTTCTAGAGTCTCTAATAATGCAGGAAACGTGAGTGTGCTCAGAAAAAAAGAACTGTGTTTCCTACACACACGCACCATATCTAGTTCAACTATACTTCTGAAACTGATACAAACCATAGGTCCTCTAACATCCAATGCTTTTCAGTTAACAGTGAGAAACGTGTGAACATCCTGAACGATGTTGCATCGTTTTAGCTGAAAAGTGACTGTGTTTACCTGAAACGAAGTCTTGCATGGAGGAAGTCACAGAGCCTGGCATTGCACTCTGTTTCTGAGGTGAAACAAATAGCCCAGTTCTCTTCCATGACCAAACTCTGCTTTAGAGCAAGAAGCATGCTCTTGCTTTCTAGATTCTCTAATAATGCAGGAAACGTGAGTGTGCTCAGAAAAAAAGAACTGTGTTTCCTACACACACGCACCATATCTAGTTCAACACTGCTTCTGAAACTGATACAAACCATAGGTCCTCTAACATCCAATGCTTTTCATTTAAGAGTGAGAAACGTGTGAGCTTCGTGAACGATGTAGCTTCGTTTGAGCTGAAAAGTGACTGCGTTTACTTGAAAAGAAGTCTTGCTTGTAGGAAGGCACAGAGCCTGGCATTTCATTCCGGTTCTGAAGGGAAAGACAAAGCACAGTTCTCATCCATGAACCACACTCTGCTTTAGTGTAAGAAGCACACTCTTACTTTCTAGAGGCTCTAATAAGGCAGGAAACGTGAGTGTGCTCAGAACAAAAGAACTAAGTTTCCTACACACACGGACCATATCTAGTTCAACTCTGCTTCTGAAATTGATACAAACCCCAGGTCATCTAACATGCAATGCTTTTCAGTTAACAGTGAGAAACGTGTGAGCTTCCTGAACGATGTTGCTTCGTTTTAGCTGAAAAGTGACTGTGTTTACCTGAAACGAAGTCTTGGGTGTAGGAAGTCACAGAGACTGGCATTTCACTCTGTTTCTGAAGTGAAACAAATAGCCCAGTACTCTTCCATGAACCACACTCTGCTTTAGAACAAGAAGCATGCTCTTGGTTTCTAGAGTCTCTAATAAGGCAGGAAATGTGAGTGTGCTCAGAAAAAAAGATCTGTGTTTCCTACACACACGCACCATATCTAGTTCAACTCTGCTTCTGATACTGATACAAACTGTAGGTCCTCTAACATCCAATGCTTTTCATTTAAGAGTGAGAAACGTGTGAGCTTCCTGAATGATGTAGACTCCTTTGAACTGAAAAGTGACTGTGTTTACCTGAAAAGAAGTATTGCCTGTAGGAAGACACAGAGCCTGGCATTTCACTCCGTTTCTGAAGGGAAAGAGATAGCACAGTTCTCATCCATGAACCACACTCTTGTTTAGTGTAAGAAGCACGCTCTTACTTTCAAGAGTAACTAATAAGGCAGAAAACGTGAGTGTGCTCAGAACAAAAGAACTGAGTTTCCTACACACACGGACCATACCTAGTTCAACTCTGCTTCTGAAACTGATAAAAACCACAGGTCATCTAACATCCAGTGCTTTTCAGCTAACAGTGAGAATCGTGTGAGCTTCCTGAACGATGTTGCTTCGTTTTAGCTGAAAAGTGACTGTGTTTACCTGAAACGAAGTCTTGCATGGAGGAAGTCACAGAGCCTGGCATTTCACTCTGTTTCTGAGGTGAAACAAATAGCCCAGTACTCTTCCATGAACCACACTCTGCTTTAGAGCAAGAAGCATGCTCTTGCTTTCTAGAGTATCTAATAATGCAGGAAACGTGAGTGTGCTCAGAAAAAAAGAACTGTGTTTCCTACACACAGGCACCATATCTAGTAGAACTCTGCTTCTGAAACTGATACAAACCATAGGTCCTCTAACATCCAATGCTTTACAGTTAAGAGTGAGAAACTTGTGAGCTTCGTGAACGATGTAGCTTCCTTTGAGATTAAAAGTGAGGGCGTTTACCTGAAACGAAGTCTTGCTTCTAGGAAGACACAGAGCATGGCATTTCATTCCGTTTCTGAAGGGAAACACACAGCACAGTTCTCATCCATGAACCACACTCTGCTTTAGAGCAAGAAACATCTCTTGCTTTCTAGAGTCTCTAATAAGGTAGGAAACGTGAGTGTGCTCAGAAAAAAAGAACTGTGTTTCCTACACACACGCACCATATCTAGTTCAACTCTGCTTCTGAAACTGATACAAACCATAGGTCCTCTAACATCCAATGCTTTTCAGTTAAGAGTGAGAAACGTGTGAGCTTCGTGAACGATGTAGCTTCATTTGAGCTGAAAAGTGACTGCGTTTATCTGAAAAGAAGTCTTGCTTGTAGGAAGGCACAGAGCCTGCCATTTCATTCCGGTTCTGAAGGGAAAGAAATAGCACAGTTATCATTCATGAACCACACTCTGCTTTAGTGTAAGAAGCACGCTCTTACTTTCTAGAGTCTCTAATGAGGCGGGAAACGTGAGTGTGCTAAGAACAAAAGAACTGAGTTTCCTACACACACGGACCATATCTAGTTCAACTCTGCTTCTTAAACTGATACAAACCCCAGGTCCTCTAACATCCAATTCTTTTCAGTTAACAGTGAGAAACATGTGAGCTTCCTGGACGATGTTGCTTCGTTTTAGCTGAAAAGTGACTGCGTTTACCTGAAACGAAGTCTTGCTTGTAGGAAGTCACAGAGCCTGGCGTTGCACTCTGTTTCTGAAGTGAAACAAATAGCCCAGTACTCTTCCATGAAGCACACTCTGCTTTAGAGCAAGAAGCATGCTCTTGCTTTCTAGATTCTCTAATAAGGCGGGAAACGTGAGTGTATTCAGAACAAAAGAACTCTGTTTCCTATACACACGTACCATATCTAGTTCAACTCTGCTTCGTAAACTGATACAAACATCAGGTCCTCTAACCTCCAATGCTTTTCAGTTAAGAGTGAGAAACGTGTGAGCTTCGTGAACGATGTTGCTTCGTTTTAGCTGAAAAGTGACTGCATTTACCTGAAATGAATTCTGGCTTGTAGGAAGGCACAGAGCCTGGCATTTCATTCCGGTTCGGGAGGGAAAGGCATAGCAGAGTTCTCATCCATGAACCACACTCTGCTTTAGTGTAAGAAGCACGCTCTTACTTTCTAGAGTCTCTAATAATGCAGGAAACGTGAGTGTGCTCAGAAAAAAAGAACTGTGTTTCCTACACACACACACCATATCTAGTTCAACTATGCTTCTGAAACTGATACAAACCATAGGTCCTCTAACATCCAATGCTATTCAGTTAACAGTGAGAAACGTGTGAGCTTCCTGAACGATGTTGCATCGTTTTAGCTGAAAAGTGACTGTGTTTACATGAAACGAAGTCTTGCATGGAGGAAGTAACAGAGCCTGGCATTTCACTCTGTTTCTGAGGTGAAACGAATAGCCCAGTTCTCTTCCATGACCAAACTCTGCTTTAGAGCAAGAAGCATGCTCTTGCTTTCTAGATTCTCTAATAATGCAGGAAACGTGAGTGTGCTCAGAAAAAAAGAACTGTGTTTCCTACACACACGCACCATATCTAGTTCAACTCTGCTTCTGAAACTGATACAAACCGTAGGTCCTCTATCATCCAATGCTTTTCATTTAAGAGTGAGAAACATGTGAGCTTCGTGAGCGATGTAGCTTCGTTTGAGCTGAAAATTTACTGCGTTTACCTGAAAAGAAGTCTTGCTTGTAGGAAGGCACAGAGCCTGGCATTTCATTCCGGCTCTGAAGGGAAAGACAAAGCACAGTTCTCATCCATGAACCACACTCTGCTTTAGTGTAAGAAGCACGCTCTTACTTTCTAGAGGCTCTAATAAGGCAGGAAACGTGAGTGTGCTCAGAACAAAAGAACTGAGTTTCCTACACACACGGACCATATCTGTTCAACTCTGCTTCTGAAATTGATACAAACCCCATGTCCTCTAACATGCAATACTTTTCAGTTAACAGGGAGAAACGTGTGAGCTTCCTGAACGATGTTGCTTCGTTTTAGCTGAAAAGTGACTGCGTTTACCTGAAACGAAGTCTGGCTTGTTAGAAGCCACAGAGCCTGGCATTTCACTCTGTTTCTGAAGTGAAACAAATAGCCCAGTACTCTTCCATGAACCACACTCTGCTTTAGAGCAAGAAGCATGCTCTTGCTTTCTAGATTCTCTACTAAGGCGGGAAATGTGAGTGTACTCAGAACTAAAGAACTGTGTTTCCTACACACACGCACCATATCTAGTTCTACTCTTCTTCTGAAACTGATACAAACCATAGGTCCTCTAACATCCAATGCTTTTCATTTAAGAGTGAGCAACGTGTGATATTCGTGAACGATGTAGCTTCGTTTGAGCTGAAATGTGAGGGAGTTTACATGAAACGAAGTCTTGCTTGTAGGAAGACACAGACCCTGGCATTTCATTCCGTTTCTGAAGGGAAACACACAGTACAGTTCTCATCCATGACCCACACTCTGCTATAGAGCAAGAAGCACGATCTTGTTTCTAGAGTCTCTAATAATGCAGGAAACGTGAGTGTGCTCAGAAAAAAAGAACTGTGTTTCCTACACACACGCACCATATCTAGTTCAACTATACTTCTGAAACTGATACAAACCATAGGTCCTCTAACATCCAATGCTTTTCAGTTAACAGTGAGAAACGTGTGAGCATCCTGAACGATGTTGCATCGTTTTAGCTGAAAAGTGACTGTGTTTACCTGAAAAGAAGTCTTGCATGGAGGAAGTCACAGAGCCTGGCATTGCACTCTGTTTCTGAGGTGAAACAAATAGCCCAGTTCTCTTCCATGACCAAACTCTGCTTTAGAGCAAGAAGCATGCTCTTGCTTTCTAGATTCTCTAATAATGCAGGAAACGTGAGTGTGCTCAGAAAAAAAGAACTGTGTTTCCTACACACACGCACCATATCTAGTTCAACACTGCTTCTGAAACTGATACAAACCATAGGTCCTCTAACATCCAATGCTTTTCATTTAAGAGTGAGAAACGTGTGAGCTTCATGAACGATGTAGCTTCGTTTGAGCTGAAAAGTGACTGCGTTTACTTGAAAAGAAGTCTTGCTTGTAGGAAGGCACAGAGCCTGGCATTTCATTCCGGTTCTGAAGGGAAAGACAAAGCACAGTTCTCATCCATGAACCACACTCTGCTTTAGTGTAAGAAGCACGCTCTTACTTTCTAGAGGCTCTAATAAGGCAGGAAACGTGAGTGTGCTCAGAACAAAAGAACTAAGTTTCCTACACACACGGACCATATCTAGTTCAACTCTGCTTCTGAAATTGATACAAACCCCAGGTCATCTAACATGCCATGCTTTTCAGTTAACAGTGAGAAACGTGTGAGCTTCCTGAACGATGTTGCTTCGTTTTAGCTGAAAAGTGACTGTGTTTACCTGAAACGAAGTCTTGGGTGTAGGAAGTCACAGAGACTGGCATTTCACTCTGTTTCTGAAGTGAAACAAATAGCCCAGTACTCTTCCATGAACCACACTCTGCTTTAGAACAAGAAGCATGCTCTTGGTTTCTAGAGTCTCTAATAAGGCAGGAAATGTGAGTGTGCTCAGAAAAAAAGATCTGTGTTTCCTACACACACGCACCATATCTAGTTCAACTCTGCTTCTGAAACTGATACAAACCATAGGTCCTCTAACATCCAATGCTTTTCATTTAAGAGTGAGAAACGTGTGAGCTTCCTGAATGATGTAGACTCCTTTGAACTGAAAAGTGACTGTGTTTACCTGAAAAGAAGTATTGCCTGTAGGAAGACACAGAGCCTGGCATTTCACTCCGTTTCTGAAGGGAAAGAGATAGCACAGTTCTCATCCATGAACCACACTCTTGTTTAGTGTAAGAAGCATGCTCTTACTTTCAAGAGTCACTAATAAGGCGGAAAACGTGAGTGTGCTCAGAACAAAAGAACTGAGTTTCCTACACACACGGACCATATCTAGTTCAACTCTGCTTCTGAAACTGATAAAAACCACAGGTCATCTAACATCCAGTGCTTTTCAGATAACAGTGAGAAACGTGTGAGCTTCCTGAACGATGTTGCTTCGTTTTAGCTGAAAAGTGACTGTGTTTACCTGAAACGAAGTCTTGCATGGAGGAAGTCACAGAGCCTGGCATTTCACTCTGTTTCTGAGGTGAAACAAATAGCCCAGTACTCTTCCATGAACCACACTCTGCTTTAGAGCAAGAAGCATGCTCTTGCTTTCTAGAGTATCTAATAATGTAGGAAACGTGAGTGTGCTCAGAAAAAAAGAACTGTGTTTCCTACACACAGGCACCATATCTAGTAGAACTCTGCTTCTGAAACTGATACAAACCATAGGTCCTCTAACATCCAATGCTTTACAGTTAAGAGTGAGAAACTTGTGAGCTTCGTGAACGATGTAGCTTCCTTTGAGATTAAAAGTGAGGGCGTTTACCTGAAACGAAGTCTTGCTTGTAGGAAGACACAGAGCATGGCATTTCATTCCGTTTCTGAAGGGAAACACACAGCACAGTTCTCATCCATGAACCACACTCTGCTTTAGAGCAAGAAACATGCTCTTGCATTCTAGAGTCTCTAATAAGGTAGGAAACGTGAGTGTGCTCAGAAAAAAAGAACTGTGTTTCCTACACACACGCACCATATCTAGTTCAACTCTGCTTCTGAAACTGATACAAACCATAGGTCCTCTAACATCCAATGCTTTTCAGTTAAGAGTGAGAAACGTGTGAGCTTCGTGAACGATGTAGCTTCATTTGAGCTGAAAAGTGACTGCGTTTATCTGAAAAGAAGTCTTGCTTGTAGGAAGGCACAGAGCCTGCCATTTCATTCCGGTTCTGAAGGGAAAGAAATAGCACAGTTATCATTCATGAACCACATTCTGCTTTAGTGTAAGTAGCACGCTCTTACTTTCTAGATTCTCTAATAAGGCGGGAAACGTGAGTGTGCTCAGAACAAAAGAACTGAGTTTCCTACACACACGGATCATATCTAGTTCAACTCTGCTTCTGAAATTGATACAATCCCCAGGTCATCTAACATGCAATGCTTTTCAGTTAACAGTGAGAAACGTGTGAGCTTCCTGAACGATGTTGCTTCGTTTTAGCTGAAAAGTGACTGTGTTTACCTGAAACGAAGTCTTGGGTGTAGGAAGTCACAGAGACTGGCATTTCACTCTGTTTCTGAAGTGAAACAAATAGCCCAGTACTCTTCCATGAACCACACTCTGCTTTAGAGCAAGAAGCATGCTCTTGCTTTCTAGAGACTCTAATAAGGCAGGAAACATGAGTGTGCTCAGAAAAAAAGAACTGTGTTTCCTACACACACGCACCATATCTAGTTCAACTCTGCTTCTGAGACTGATACAAACTGTAGGTCCTCTAACATCCAATGCTTTTCAGTTAAGAGTGAGAAACGCTTTAGCTTCGTGAACGATGTAGCATCATTTGAGCTGAAAAGTGAGGGCGTTTACCTGAAACGAAGACGTGCTTGTAGGAAGGCACAGAGCCTGGCATTTCCTTCCATTTCTGAAGGGAAACACACAGCACAGTTCTCAACCATGAACCACACTCTACTTTAGAGCAAGAAGCACGCTCTTGCTTTCTAGAGTCTCTAATAAGGTGGGAAACGTGAGTGGGCTCACAACAAAAGAATTGTGTTTCCTACACACACGTACCATATCTAGTTCAACTCTGCTTCATAAACTAATACAAACATCAGGTGCTCTAACCTCCAATGCTTTTCAGTTAAGAGTGAGAATCGTGTGAGCTTCGTGAACGATGTTGCTTCGTTTTAGCTGAAAAGTGACTGCGTTTACCTGAAACGAAGTCTGGCTTGTAAGAAGCCACAGAACCTGGCATTTCACTCTGTTTGTGAAGTGAAACAAATAGCCCAGTACTCTTCCATGAACCACACTCTGCTTTAGAGCAATAAGCATGCTTTTGCTTTCTAGAGTCTCTACTAAGGCCTGAAATGTGAGTGTACTCAGAACAAAAGAACTGTGTTTCCTATACACATGGACCATATCTAGTTCAACTTTGCTTCTGAAACTAATACAAACCACAGGTCCTCTAACATCCAATGCTTTTCAGTTCAGAGCAAGAAACGTGTGAGTTTAGTGAACGATATAGTTTAGTTTTAGCTGAAAACTGACTGCGTTTACCTGAAACGAAGTCTTGCTTGTAGGAAGACACAGAGCCTGGGATTTCACTCCATTTCTGAAGGGAAACACACAGCACACTTCTCATCCATGAACCACACTCTGCTTTAGAGCAAGAAGCACGCTCTTGCTTTCTAGAGTCTCTAATAAGGCAGGAAACGTGAGTGTGCTCAGAACAAAAGAACTGTGTTTCCTACACACGCACCATATCTAGTACAACTCTGCTTCTTAAACTGATAAAAACATCAGGTCCTCTAACGTCCAATGCTTTTCAGTTAAGAGTGAGAAACGTGTGAGCTTCGTGAATGATGTAGTTTCCTTTGAACTGAAATATAACTGGGTTTACCTGAAAAGATGTATTGCTTGTAGGAAGACACAGAGCCTGGCATTTCACTCCGTTTCTGAAGGGAAAGACATAGCACAGTTCTCATCCATGAACCACACTCTGGTTTAGTGTAAGAAGCACGCTCTTACTTTCAAGAGTCTCTAATAATGCAGGAAACGTGAGTGTGCTCAGAAAAAAAGAACTGTGTTTCCTACACACATGCACCACATCTAGTTCAACTCTGCTTCTGAAACTGATACAAACCATAGGACCTCTAACATCCAATGCTTTTCAGTTAAGAGTGAGAAACGTGTGAGCTTCGTGAACGATGTAGCTTCGTTTGAGCTGAAAAGTGACTGCGTTTACCTGAAAAGAAGTCTTGCTTGTAGAAAGGCACAGAGCCTGGCATTTCATTCCGGTACTGAAGGGAAAGACATAGCACAGTTCTCATCCATGAACCACACTCTGCTTTAGTGTAAGAAGCATGCTCTTACTTTCTACAATCTCTAATAAGGCGGGAAACGTGAGTGTGCTCAGAACAAAAGAACTGTGTTTCCTATACACATGGACCATATCTAGTTCAACTTTGCTTCTGAAACTGATACAAACCACAGGTCCTCTAACATCCAATGCTTTTCAGTTCAGATCAGAAAACGTGTGAGCTTAGTGAACGATGTAGCTTAGTTTGAGCTGAAAAGTGAATATGTTGACCAGAAACGAAGTCTTGCTTGTAGGAAGACACAGAGCCTGGCATTTCATTCCGTTTCTGAAGGGAAACACACAGCACAGTTCACATCAATGAAGTACTATCTGCTTTAGAGCAAGAGGATGCTCTTGCTTTCTAAAGTCTCTAATAAGGTAGGAAACGTGAGTGGGCTCAGAACAATAGAACTTTGTTTCCTACACACACGTACCATATCTAGTTCAACTCTGTTTCATAAACTGATACAAACATCAGGTCCTCTAACCTCCAATGCTTTTCTGTTAAGAGTGAGAAACGTGTGAGCTTCGTGAACGATGTTGCTTCATTTTAGCTGAAAAGTGACGGCGTTTACCTGAAACGAAGTCTGGCTTGTAAGAAGCCACAGAACCTGGCATTTCACTCTGTTTCTGAAGTGAAACAAATAGCCCAGTACTCTTCCATGAACCACACTCTGCTTTAGAGCAAGAAGCACGCTCTTGCTTTCTAGAGTCTCTAGAAAAGCAGGAAACGTGAGTGTGCTCAGAAAAAAAGAACTGTGTTTCTACACACACGCACCATATCTAGTTCAACTCTGCTTCTGAAACGGATACAAACCATAGGGCCTCTAACATCCAATGCTATTCAGTTAAGAGTGAGAAACGTGTGAGCTTTGTGAACGATGTAGCATCGTTTGAGCTGAAAAGTGAGGGCGTTTACTTGAAACGAATTCTTGCTTGTAGGAAGACACAGAGCCTTGCATTTCACTCTGTTTCTGAACTGAAACAAATAGCCCAGTACTCTTCCATGAACCACACTCTGCTTTAGAGCAAGAAGCATGCTTTTGCTTTCTAGAATCTCTACTAAGGCGCGAAATGTGAGTGTACTCAGAACAAAAGAACTGTGTTTCCTATACACATGGACCATATCTAGTTCAACTTTGCTTCTGAAACTGATACAAACCACAGGTCCTCTAACATCCAATGCTTTTCAGTTCAGATCAGAAAACGTGTGAGCTTAGTGAACGATGTAGCTTAGTTTGAGCTGAAAAGTGACTATGTTTACCAGAAACGAAGTCTTGCTTGTACGAAGACACAGAGCCTGGCATTTCATTCCGTTTCTGAAGGGAAACACACAGCACAGTTCTCATCAATGAAGTACTATCTGCTTTAGAGCAAGAGGATGCTCTTGCTTTCTAAAGTCTCTAATAAGGTAGGAAACGTGAGTGGGCTCAGAACAATAGAACTGTGTTTCCTACACACACGTACCATATCTAGTTCAACTCTGTTTCATAAACTGATACAAACATCAGGTCCTCTAACCTCCAATGCTTTTCAGTTAAGAGTGAGAAACGTGTGAGCTTCGTGAACGATGTTGCTTCATTTTAGCTGAAAAGTGACTGCGTTTACCTGAAACGAAGTCTGGCTTGTAAGAAGCCACAGAACCTGGCATTTCACTCTGTTTCTGAAGTGAAACAAAAAGCCCAGTACTCTTCCATGAACCACACTCTGCTTTAGAGCAAGAAGCATGCTTTTGCTTTCTAGAGTCTCTACTAAGGCGTGAAATGTGAGTGTACTCAGAACAAAAGAACTGTGTTTCCTATACACATGGACCATATCTAGTTCAACTTTGCTTCTGAAACTGATACAAACCACAGGTCCTCTAACATCCAATGCTTCTCAGTTCAGAGCAAGAAACGTGTGAGCTTAGTGAACGATGTAGCTTAGTTTGAGCTGAAAAGTGACTGCGTTTACCTGAAACGAAGTCTTGCTTGTAGGAAGACACAGAGCCTGGGATTTCACACCGTTTCTGAAGGGAAACACACAGCACTGTTCTCATCCATGAACCACACTCTGCTTTAGAGCAAGAAGCACGCTCTTGCTTTCTAGAGTCTCTAAAAAGGCAGGAAACGTGAGTGTGCTCAGAACAAAAGAACTGTGTTTCCTACACACGCACCATATCTAGTACAACTCTGCTTCTTAAACTGATACAAACATCAGGTCCTCTATCATCCAATGCTTTTCAGTTAAGAGTGAGAAACGTGTGAGCTTCGTGAATGATGTAGTTTCCTTTGAACTGAGATGTGACTGTGTTTAACTGAAAAGAAGTATTGCTTGTAGGAAGACACAGAGCCTGGCATTTCACCCTGTTTCTGAAGTGAAACAAATAGCCCTGTACTCTTCCATGAACCACACTCTGCTTTAGAGCAAGAAGCATGCTCTTGCTTTCTAGAGTCACTAATAAGTCAGGAAACGTGAGTGTGCTCAGAAAAAAAGAACTGTGTTTCCTACACACACGCACCATATCTAGTTCAACTCTGCTTCTGAAACTTATACAAACCGTAGGTCCTCTAACATCCAATGCTTTTCAGTTAAGAGTGAGAAACGCTTTAGCTTCGTGAACGATGTAGCATCATTTGAGCTGAAAAGTGAGGGCGTTTACCTGAAACGAAGTCTTGCTTGTAGGAAGACACAGAGTCTGGCATTTCATTCCGTTTCTGAAGGGAAACACACAGCACAGTTCTCATCCATGAACCACACTCTGCTTTAGAGCAAGAAGCACGCTCTTGCTTTCTAGAGTCTCTAATAAGGCAGGAAACGTGAGTCTGCTCAGAAAAATAGATCTGTGTTTCCTACACACACGGACCATATCTAGTTCAACTCTGCTTCTGAAACTGACACAAACCGTAGGTCCTCTAACATCCAATGCTTTTCAGTTAACAGTGAGAAACGTGTGAGCTTCCTGAAAGAAGTTGCTTTGTTTTAGCCCAAAAGTGACTGTGTTTACCTGAAACGAAGTCTTGCTTGGAGGAAGTCACAGAGCCTGGCATTTCACTCTGTTTCTGAAGTGAAACAAATAGCCCAGTACTCTTCCATGAACCACACTCTGCTTTAGAGCAAGAAGCATGCTCTTGCTTTCTAGAGTCTCTAATAAGGCAGGAAACGTGAGTGTGCTCAGAAAAAAAGAACTGTGTTTCCTACACACACGCACCATATCTAGTTCAACTCTGCTTCTGAAACTGATACAAACCGTAGGTCCTCTAACATCCAATGCTTTTCAGTTAAGAGTGAGAAATGTGTGAGCTTCGTGAACGATGTAGCTTCGTTTGAGCTGGAAAGTTAGGACGTTTACCTGAAACGAAGTCTTGCTTGTAGGAAGACACAGAGCCTGGCATTTCATTCCGTTTCTGAAGGGAAACACACAGCACAGTTCTCATCCATGAAGCACACTCTGCTTTAGTGCTAAAAGCATGCTCTTGCTTTCCAGAGTCTCTAATAATGCAGGAAACGTGAGTGTGCTCAGAAAAAAAGAACTGTGTTTCCGACACACATGCACCATATCTAGTTCAACTCTGCTTCTGAAACTGATACAAACATCAGGTCCTCTAACATCCAATGCTTTTCATTTAAGAGTGAGAAACGTGTGAGCTTCGTGAACGATGTTGCTTCGTTTTAGTTAAAAAGTGACTGCGTTTAGATGAAACGAAGTCTTGCTTGTAGGAAGTCACAGAGCCTGGCATTTCACCCTGTTTCTGAAGTGAAACAAATAGCCCAGTACTCTTCCATGAACCACACTCTGCTTTAGAGCAAGAAGCATGCTCTTGCTTTCTAGAGTCTCTAATAAGTCAGGAAACGTGAGTGTGCTCAGAAAAAAAGAACTGTGTTTCCTACACACACGCACCATATCTAGTTCAACTCTGCTTCTGAAACTGATACAAACCACAGGTCCTCTAACATCCAATGCTTTTCAGTTAAGAGTGAGAAACGTGTGAGCTTCGTGAACGATGTAGCTTCGTTTGAGCTGAAAAGTGACTGCGTTTACCTGAAAAGAAGTCTTGCTTGTAGGAAGGCACAGAGCCTGGCATTTCATTCCGGTTCTGAAGGGAAAGACATTGCAGAGTTCTCATTCATGAACCACACTCTGCTTTAGTGTAAGAAGCACGCTCTTTCTTTCTAGATTCTCTAATAAGGCGGGAAACGTGAGTGTGCTCAGAATAAAAGAACTGAGATTCCTACACACACGGACCATATCTAGTTCAACTCTGCTTCTGAAATTGATACAAACCCCAGGTCCTCTAACATGCAATGCTTTTCAGTTAACAGTGAGAAACGTGTGAGCTTCCTGAACGATGTTGCTTCGTTTTAGCTGAAAAGAGACTGCGTTTACCTGAAACGAAGTCTTGCTTGTAGGAAGTCACAGAGCCTGGCATTTCACCCTGTTTCTGAAGTGAAACAAATAGTCCAGTACTCTTCCATGAACCACACTCTGCTTTAGAGCAAGAAGCATGCTCTTGCTTTCTAGAGTCTCTAATAAGGCAGGAAACGTGAGTGTACTCAGAAAAAAAGAACTGTGTTTCCTACACACACGCACCATATCTAGTTCAACTCTGCTTCTGAAACTTATACAAACCGTAGGTCCTCTAACATCCAATGCTTTTCAGTTAAGAGTGAGAAACACTTTAGCTTCGTGAACGATGTAGCATCATTTGAGCTGAAAAGTGAGGGCGTTTACCTGAAACGAAGTCTTGCTTGTAGGAAGACACAGAGCCTGGCATTTCATTCCGTTTCTGAAGGGAAACACACAGCACAGTTCTAATCCATGAACCACACACTGCTTTAGAGCAAGAAGCATGCTCTTGCTTTCTAGAGTCTCTAATAATGCAGGAAACGTGAGTGTGCTCAGAAAAATAGATCTGTGTTTCCTACACAAACGCACCATATCTAGTTCAACACTGCTTCTGAAACTGATACAAACCATAGGTCATCTAACATCCAATGCTTTTCAGTTAAGAGTGTGAAACGTGTGAGCTTCGTGAACGATGTAGCTTCATTTGAGCTGAAAAGTGACTGCGTTTACCTGAAACAAAGTCTTGCTTGTAGGAAGGGACAGAGCCTGGCATTTCATTCCGGTTCTGTAGGGAAAGACATAGCACAGTTCTCATTCATGAACCACACTCCGCTTTAGTGTAAGAAGCACGCTCTTACTTTCTAGATTCTCTAATGAGGCGGGAAACGTGCGTGTGCTCAGAATAAAAGAACTGAGTTTCCAACACACAGGGACCATATCTAGTTCAACTCTGCTTCTGAAATTGATACAAACCCCAGGTCCCCTAACATGCAATCCTTTTCAGTTAACAGTGAGAAACATGTGAGCTTCCTGAACGATGTTGCTTCGTTTTAGCTGAAAAGTGACTGCGTTTACCTGAAACGAAGTTTGGCTTGTAGGAAGTCACAGAGCATGGCATTTCACTCTGTTTCTGAAGTGAAACAAATAGCCCAGTACTCTTCCATGAACCACACTCTGCTTTAGAGCAAGAAGCATGCTCTTGGTTTCTAGAGTCTCTAATAAGGCAGGAAACGTGATGGTGCTCAGAAAAAAAGAAGTGTGTTTCCTACACACACGGACCATATCTAGTTCAACTCTGCTTCTGAAACTGATAAAGACCACAGGTCATCTAACATCCAATGCTTTTCAGTTAACAGTGAGAAACGTGTGAGCTTCCTGAACGATGTTGCTTCGTTTTAGCTGAAAAGTGACTGTGTTTACCTGAAACGAAGTCTTGCTTGGAGGAATTCACCGAGCCTGGCATTTCACTATGTTTCTGAGGTGAAACAAATAGCCCAGTACTCTTCCATGAACCACACTCTGCTTTAGAGCAAGAAGCATGCTCTTGCTTTCTAGAGTCTCTAATTAGGCAGGAAACCTGTGTGTGCTCAGAAAAAAAGAACTGTGTTTCCTACACACACGCACCATATCTAGTTCAACTCTGCTTCTGAAACTGATACAAACCGTAGGTACTCTAACATCCAATGCTTTTCAGTTAAGAGTGAGAAACGTGTGAGCTTCTTGAACGATGTAGCTTCGTTTGAGCTGAAAAGTGAGGGCGTTAACCTGAAACGAAGTCTTGCTTGTAGGAAGACTCAGAGCATGGCATTTCATTCCGTTCCTGAAGGGAAACACACAGCACAGTTCTCATCCATGAACCACACTCTGCTTTAGAGCAAGAAGCATGCTCTTGCTTTCCAGAGTCTCTAATAATGCAGGAAACATGAGTGTGCTCAGAAAAAAAGAACTGTGTTTCCTACACACACGCACCATATCTAGTTCAACTCTGCTTCTGAAACTGATACAAACCATAGGTCCTCTAACATCCAATGCTTTTAAGTTAAGAGTGAGAATCGTGTGAGCTTCGTGAACGATGTAGCTTCCTTTGAGCTGAAAAGTAACTGCGTTTACCTGAAAAGAAGTCTTGCTTGTAGGAAGGCACAGAGCCTGGCATTTCATTCCGGTTCTGAAGGGAAAGACATAGCACATTCTCATTCATGAACCACACTCTGCTTTAGAGCAAGAAGCACGCTCTTACTTTCTAGATTCTCTAATAAGGCGGGAAACGTGAGTGTGCTCAGAATAAAAGAACTGTGTTTCCTACACACACGGACCATATCTAGTTCAACTCTGCTTCTGAAATTGATACAAACCACAGGTCCTCTAACATGCAATGCTTTTCAGTTAACAGTGAGAAACTTGTGAGCTTCCTGAACGATGTTGCTTCGTTTTAGCTGAAAAGTGACTGCGTTTACCTGAAACGAAGTCTTGCTTGTAGGAAGTCACAGAGCCTGGCATTTCACTCTGTTTCTGAAGTGAAACAAATAGCCCAGTACTCTTCCATGAACCACACTCTGCTTTAGAGCAAGAAGCATGCTCTTGCTTTCTAGAGTCTCTAATAAGGCAGGAAACGTGAGTTTGCTCAGAAAAAAAGAACTGTGTTTCCTACACACATGCACCATATCTAGTTCAACTCTGCTTCTGAAACTGATACAAACCGTAGGTCCTCTAACATCCAATGCTTTTCAGTTAAGAGTGAGAAACGTGTGAGCTTCGTGAACGATGTTGCTTCGTTTGAGCTGAAAAGTGAGGGCGTTTACCTGAAACGAAGTCTTGCTTGTAGGAAAACACAAAGCCTGGCATTTCATTCCGCTTCTGAAGGGAAACACACAGCACAGTTCTCATCCATGAAGCACAATCTGCTTTAGAGCAAGAAGCATTCTCTTGCTTTCTTGAGTTTCTAATAATGCAGGAAACGTGAGTGTGCTCAGAATAAAAGAACTGAGTTTCCTACACACACGCACCATATCTAGTTCAACTCTGCTTCTGAAACTGATACTAACCAGAGGTCCTCTAACATCCAATGCTTTTCAGTTAAGAGTGAGAAACGTGTGAGCTTCGTGAACAATGTAGCTTCATTTGAGCTGAAAAGTGACTGCATTTACCTGAAAAGAAGTCTTGCTTGTAGGAAGGCACAGAGCCTGGCATTTCATTCCGGTTCTGAAGGGAAAGACATAGCACAGTTCTCATCCATGAACCACACTCTGCTTTAGTGTAAGAAGCACGCTCTTACTTTCTAGAGTCTCTAATAAGGCGGGAAACGTGAGTGTGCTCAGAATAAAAGAACTGAGTTTCCTACACACACGGACGATATCTGTTCAACTCTGTTTCTGAAATTGATACAAACCCCAGGTCCTCTAACATCCAATGCTTTTCAGTTAACAGTGAGAAACGTGTGAGCTTCCTGAACGATGTTGCTTCGTTTTAGCTGAAAAGTGACTGCGTTTACCTGAAACGAAGTCTTGCTTGTAGGAAGTCACAGAGCCTGGCATTTCACTCTGTTTCTGAACTGAAACAAATAGCCCAGTACTCTTCCATGAACCACAATCTGCTTTAGAGCAAGAAGCATGCTCTTGCTTTCTAGATTATCCAATAAGGCAGGAAACAAGAGTGTGCTCAGAACAAAAGAATTGTGTTTCCTACACACACGCACCATATCTACTTCAACTCTGCTTCTGAAACTGATACAAACCATAGGTCCTCTAACATCCAATGCTTTTCAGTTAAGAGTGAGAAACGTGTGAGCTTCGTGAACGATGTAGCTTCGTTTGAGCTGAAAAGTGACTGCGTTTACCATAAAAGAAGTATTGCTTGTAGGAAAACACAGAGCCTGGCATTTCATTCCGTTCCTGAAGAGAAACACACAGCACAGTTCTCATCCATGAAACACACTCTGCTTTAGAGCAAGAAGCACGCACTTGCTTTCTAGAGACTCAATAAGGTGGGAAACGTGAGTGTGCTCAGAACAAAAGAATTGTGTTTCCTACACACACGTACCATATCTAGTTCAACTCTGCTTCTGAAACGGATACAAACCACAGGTCCTCTAACATCCAATGCTTTTCAGTTAAGAGTGAGAAACGTGTGAGCTTCTTGAACGATGTAGCTTCGTTTGAGCTGAAAAGTGACTGCGTTTACCTGAAAAGAAGTCTTGCTTGTAGGAAGCCACAGAACCTGGCATTTCACTCTGTTTCTGAAGTGAAACAAATAGCCCAGTACTCTTCCATGAACCACACTCTGCTTTAGAGCAAGAAGCATGCTTTTGCTATCTAGAGTCTCTACTAAGGCGTGAAATGTGAGTGTACTCAGAAAAAATGAACTGTGTTTCCTATACACATGGACCATATCTAGTACAACTCTGCTTCTTAAACTGATACAAACATCAGGTCCTCTAACATCCAATGCTTTTCAGTTAAGAGTGAGAAACGTGTGAACTTCGTGAATGATGTAGATTCCTTTGAACTGAAATGTGACTGTGTTTACCTGAAAAGAAGTATTGCATGTAGGAAGACTCAGAGCCTGGCATTTCACTCCGTTTCTGAAGGGAAAGACATAGCACAGTTCTCATCCATGAACCACACTCTGGTTTAGTGTAAGAAGCACGCTCTTACTTTGAAGAGTTTCTAATAAGGCGGGAAACGTTAGTGTTCTCAGAACAAATAACTTATTATCCTACACACACGGACCATATCTAGTTCAACTCTGCTTCTGAAATTGATACAAACCACAGGTCCTCTAACATGCAATGCTTTTCAGTTAACAGTGAGAAACTTGTGAGCTTCCTGAACGATGTTGCTTCGTTTTAGCTGAAAAGTGACTGCGTTTACCTGAAACGAAGTCTTGCTTGTAGAAAGTCAC
>CATKUM010000571.1:0-18239 GCA_949786405.1 Onychomys arenicola
GCGAATGAGCAATAGGGACTGAGCTTTCCGTCTTCTAGCGCTATTTAAGGTGTGCCTTACTGGCGGGTGGCTTCAGACTAGGGTAAGATATCACGTCCGCTAATCTACGCCAAAAAGAAAAAGTGACACCCTGTTCTTGCGGCACAGTAAGACAGCTAGTATGTACCGATGAAAGTACAGCTGTAATGTTGGTGAGTGTATTAAAGTAGACGATGTTAGTAGCTCGTACTCCGTAAAAATACCGTCTGACGCTTACTTGGCAACTTGGAAGCTTCTCAGTGAGAGTCGCAGATTGCTTGAAGGTTCCCGGCCCATCCTTCAACAGTGCAGGACGAGAACTCAATTTTTGTAGGGTATCTGTTCAATAGCCCAGCTATACACGTGGACTAGCTGGTTAATGCTCCTTTTAGTCAGCGTCCTCTCTTCTGTTCCGTAATGCGAGACACTTTGAGCTGACTGTGCCCCAGTTCTATTATCATCAAGGCATTCTGCTTGAGGCCTCACGTGTTCGCCAATGATATTGCAAAACTATTCTTCTCCGCGTTGTGACGGGATGTCAGCAGCGGCGCGCAGTGCTCTAGAATGCACAAATTGTTGCCTACGGCCTCACACCGGGTGAGATACTCGACGGCAAATCGCCTATACACTTCACACGTTCTATGACCCACACGTGTGAATTGCCGTAGGCAGGGCAAAATTCGAATTGCGACCTGTGGTTGTTATGTGTGATGTGCCACTTGTAGAGCTCAATTCTGCAGTTAAGACAAGGCCATTGTGGACACGTTTTTCAGCTGCAGGAATAAGGAAAAAAAGTACTGCAGTTCCTGCTGGGCAAACAGCGTGAACAATACCGGCAGCCAGCGCCGAGCACCAAGGAATGCCGCTGTGTAAAGATTTAAACAGATGCAAAGCCGCCTGAGTGGCGTAGGTGGAGAGCGAGTTGTACGGCGTTGGACGCGACCATCAGAAACTTGCTAAAGGTGTTGAATCTCTGCGGAACTTGAGTAGGCGCAGATAGGAAGAGACCGTGCCACAGCATAACGGTAACTGAGAGACAGTGCTCGCGACATGTAAAACCAGACTTCTTCAACGATGTGTGAGTGTAGAATTATCTTGGCATCAGTGTACAGAAAGATGTACCGAGCTTATGGTCTGACTCCCTGTGCAAGAACAAGGTTACACGGCGTCAACCTTTGGCTCCTTGAGCAGGTAACTACTACTTTACTTTTGTGTGGGACTGCGTGGGTCACTCGTGCAAGCTGGACGAGCCGTGTTTAGGCTTAAATGCACTGTGCAGGCACGACATCACTAAAGCTGTACGTTTCAGCTGTGGTCCATAGAAAGGGCCGGCTAGCATTGAGGACAGTAGTGCGTTCCAAACAAGCGAATGGGCGATGAGCGAAGAAGGGATTCGGTATTACATTAGTCTTCTGTCCTCTCTGGTAGAGCACAGGAGAGAAGAGTCCGTCCTCCCGACCCCATTTGCAAATCCCTTTGTTTTCTTAAGTCTACACGAAAAGGTTGGAACACATTGTGGCTGTGCGTCTTGACTGACGTAGTCCGAAGTAAGGCATCTTCATTCTCAATGAATACACCTGTATGATGGTTTGCACCGAACTGGTTGATATTTAGAAATCATAATCATTCAAACGCAAGCTCGCCTTGTTCCAGGGGTAAGAGGATGAGAACTGCATTGATAGTTCTACCGAGGAGAGGACGCGCACAGGGGAAGATCTTTCTGACCATCTGAACTAGTGCTGGTGTACACTGCGCTCACACATGCGTTTACGACACGGCTTGAGGACGTAGAGCTCACCCTTCGTAGGAATACTATGTAGATGTCAGTACTGTCACGCAAAGCATTACGTCTCTGGTGTGCGCTCTGCATTGTGTATCCATTTGAGCGTCAATTTCTCACACCTGTTTTTATAACTCAAAACATTAATCTACGAGGCGGTAGGGTTTCGATCACGCGAGCGTACTGTGAAACATTGCTTTGCATACAGACGGATCCCAGTGACCACGCTGAATGAGAGAAGCGTAACGCACAATAGGACGAGCATGGACAAAAAGAATATCTAAGCAAAAGGTGCAAACGCCTCGAAGGGTGCATACAATCTAGAAGGCTCTGTACTTGCAGTGTCAGTCGATCAACGGACTTCAAATTCGGCCTCTGTTGAGGGCCTTTTCACATACGGTTAGACAGATAGAAGCCGATTGGGCACAGCTGGCAAGAGCATGTCTCATTGGGCAGTGTTCCTAATGCGCACGTCTGCAGCTGTGACTACGGCGAGCTCTTTCAGTCATTATCTGTGAAACTCTCTGCATGCGTCCCGTGTAGGTTCACATATGGTCGGTCCTGCAACGTCAGGTAAAGCCGACTGATATAAGCTTACATTGGTAAAAAGTTGCTGTTTTTGAAGAGGTGTGACGCTGCTTATAAAACGTGTCTTTTGAAACGTCCGAAACATGGCAGCAGCGACTAGCGGTTTTGAAAGCTGGACTCCAGCTGTACAAAGTACGCCTTGCAGCGGCCAAATCAGAACAGCAACGACCAGAGTTTCACAATGTCGAAATCTAGCTGTACATCTAGCTGTACATCTTTTGCACGGTCGTTTGTATCGATCGCTGGGGTCATGCACCGGCTACGTGCTGCAGGCGCGTACAGGGCGTGCACAAGTATTCCCAGAAAATAAGGGTGGCTCTTTCGAACCTGTGGCCTGTCATCAGAGAGCCTCTGCAGCACAACTCAGAAAGAACAGCCCGAAAGTTTTGCGAAGCAAGCATCAGGGTTACGCTGGCGTATTCACGCTTCCTGCTTACACGAAGGAGGAGAGTATTCGATACATTTCCTGAGCAGTGTACTCTTGTTATTCTGTTTGAACGTAAACTCAGGAGTACCTGCAGAGGTTACCGAACTAAATGTCGAAGTCAACTTAGTAATAACTATGCAGCGCTCCCTCAGTGCCCGACAAGTTGCTTCCACAGCAGCGCCATTGAAAGAACCACTACAGAAGAAGATAGCAATTGGACCTTCTGTCCTCTTGATACTTTAGTCACACATCTAGCCATGATTCCTGGTCACACTTGCTGCCACCGCATATGTCCTGGTACGACAGAAGAAGCCCCATCTTCCTTTACATACATGAGGGTGGCGGGTACATACCCCCACTCCATGCATTGGACGCTGTTTGTCTCGTCGGAACGCGCATTGTGCAAAGTTTCGTTATGGCGGCACAAGCTCACAAAGCCATGACATGGCAGCGTAGAACTCTTCGCTTGCAGGATCAGAGTTGCAAGAAAGCCATGTCAATGTTTCGTTCAGCATCAGCACATTCTGAAACCCTGCAGATGGACGTTGTCTGTTGTGGCCGCGTGGTTTACAGCAGACGATGCACTAAATATATGCATCGGTACACTTATTTACTTCCCCAGGGAAGGCGGAGAGCTGCATGTTGTACCATTATCGATGCAACTTTTAAAGACGACGATGCAAAATGCTGAACTAGACGTGCCACGTCATGGTGTGCGGCCGTGATCATATACTTGATTTTCGACTTGGTTTTCCCCCGCGTACCACGCTGACACTTAGAGAACCTTGCCACTCCAGCTCACGCTAACGCAGAACCATGTAGCAGTACACTTGAGAAACATTGTTTACAATTTTAATGGGCAAGCAGATTGCTGTGGTTCAGTGAAAATACGTTTTGAGGGTTCAACGCAATAGCCGAATTTTTACAACGGCATATCGTGAAGGGAGTCAAGATAGGTCGTGTGCGGATGACACTGTAGTTGCAAGGTTTGCAAGCTGTTGGGCTCACGTTGACCTTGCAAAAGCTGTAGAAGGGAGTTTCTTCGTTGGCTGCACATTCAGGTCGGGGTAAGCAGGGTTCTTAACAGTACGTATGCAGGCGGCCGAGACAAGCTCAAAAAACAAAATGCTTATATTCTCACCGTTGTGAGAAGGTGCCTTCCTTGGCCAGCTCTCGCACGCGTCCCCGTCGAAAAACGCCACGTATTAAGGTGGTTCACGAAAAAATTATCAGAAAGAGACCTAAGCCTTTCCGCACTACTCAAAGAGGTGGCAACAAGCACGTGTGGATACCCTAGTAAATGGTGAGTGTCAAATCCATTCATGAAGATGTTGTATCTGAGGCTATCGTGACATCTCTAAACTTTCAAAAATCCAGCAGACAGAAAAACGACCTACATTGAGAGTGACCTGACAGCATATTACCCCATGCTGAAGGCTAAACCAGTGGTAGTAAAGCATTCAGCCACTCGAGAATGAGTCACCGTTTCGGTGGTGCAGTGGAGTGCACTAGCCTTCATGTATTTAGTCAGCGGCGTGGCCGCTTGCCTTGATGAAATGGACGGCGTCCTAGGCGAAGCACACAGAAGGCTAGGTTAACCAGTCGCAAAAGCAAGGAGAAGCGGCATCTCTGAGCCGTGGGAGAAATCTCGTGGATGCGGGCTGCGAGTACTCGCCGGTGTATGCAAAGCATTCTGCATCGGCAACAGTGAGGCATAAAGTGTTTCCAGACGTCCCGGTGGGTCGAGCCGTTCTGGTGAATGGAGACTGCACCTGCACTGAATCGCATTCAGTGTCTATTGTTCCTTGGCACCGAGGTCCTAAGAAGAATCGGGTCAAGGTAGCGGGGCAAGTTGTGGTTTCTGCTCCAATGTCATCTGCATGAAAACCTTGCTGTATGCGGTCGATGCTGAACGTATTGTGGAAACCACGAGTTTGAAAGTCGATTAGGTGATGCAGAGCTCCGTTCTGGACGCAATGGAAGACGCGAGTATGTGCAGGGGTCGCAGCATGGCGCTAAGCTGCTCAATGTGTGACCACCGATTGCTCATTTGACGGATACTTATATGATTGTGTCGCGGAGCTCTATGCACGGCTTTATTGGACGTCGTACGTGAAAACGGCAATAGTTGGAAGCGTTGCAAGCAGACGAATTGTTGGTGTCAGCACGAACCGTGTAGTAGAATGTGTTTGTCGCGCCCAGCAACTGGTGAGTGCGTGAGTTCTGCTTTATGACTACCGCCGCATGCAAGAGTCAACAGACTCCAGTGGGGTCACAGCGTGGCAGAGCAGGCAAATTCGAGAAGTCAAGAGTCAGGCATATAAATGCATGAAATACAATTGCGTCGACTTGTTCGTTCACAACCTACTAGGTAACATGTGGCCTTGCACATAATCCTACAGTTTCTGGACAAACGTCGCCGCCGCCCCACTCCATCTCCGTGGCTAGCCAATGATTCTGTGCCAGGCTGCACTTGGAGATCAGCAGGTGTCCTCGCCTCATAACAGAGATTTCCTTACGATGATTGCTGCGCCACAGTCAGAATCAGTAGCATGGAGTGACTGGATAGCTCGGTCGGCTATGCGCGTCAGCTGGCCAAGATGCAAAGGGGGCCCGGTGGAGTATAACACGCACATTTTACAAATGCGGTATTTTAGCCTGTAGGCTGGAGCAATTGTGCAGTAGCGGCATCAATAATACCGTTGCAGGAAGATCCATGTACCTTGCATATGGGCCGATTGCTTGTCAGAAATCGACCAATCATCCGCTCAGGGTCTTCCGCACAGCAGTGTATGCTGCTCGCCACGCTCTGCTGTGGCTGCCGGCCAATACACACGCGGACCGACCTCGGGTGAACAATGAACTGTCTGAGGACGGGCGAGGCAGCGAGCATTGAAACCGATGAGTACGTGGCGCACCCTCGCCGCCATTCCAGGCTCTCAATGTAGAGTATCGCGATGAACTACATGACACGGGATTGTTAGGGTACAAGGAATTATTAATTCTTCGTGAGCAGTGAGAGGCTCTTGGATCCTACAATAGACATTCAAGGTCGACTGTGTCCGCGTAGACTTTCATTGCGTGTGAGTGAAGAGAAGGTAGCAATTTGTACGAGCGCGTGCCGAAAGCATAACAGATATCCTTGCAGGTGCCGGCAAAGGGCACGGTAATTCGCGCATTTGTTGCCTTCGTGCAGAAGAGTAGTATACAGGGTGACTTAACATGTTGTATCTGGTTTCCGAGTTGTGTACCGTTTTGCATGCATACTAATAAGGGATTCTTCTCCGTAAATGAGTCAACAACGGCCCAGTTGGGGTGTGTTAGTTCTGGTTAATACGTTTAAGAGAGTTGCCTTTCAACGGGGGAAAAGCATGGGGTCGCTCCACGTGCGTCTCTCCGGACTGGATGAGGCAGTCTGTGCATGATTCAGCTTCACTGCCCTTTCCAGGCGTGCTAAACTGGCTTCTGCCTTCATTTTAAGCCTCAACATATTGAACCCTTACTGTATCGCGGCAGGCAGGACGGGGGTTTCCGTTTGTCTTCGTAAAGGAGCCAGGTGGTGAAACACTCGCCTCTAGGATCACTAGCTCCTTCTGCTTATTCGAAATCGCACTGTTCTCTGAGATCACAATTTCGCGGAGGGGTAGGACAGTCCGCAGCACGCATATGTGTGCTACGAGTGGTGTGGTCGAGCCGTTACTAAGTCGTCGAAGGCGACCTGAGAATATATCGATCTGTGGTGCGAGTTTGGTATCATCCGCAGAACTGGAAGGCCTTTGCCATGGATCTGACATGCGTCAGCTAGTCACGGAAATGAGTCCCCAAAAAACCATGAAAATATATTTGTACGAACGGACGTCACGTCTATGATCTGCTGAGAGACATAGTGGCAGCCCCATTCATGGACGTGACGGGCGCTCACGTTATTGCGCATGACCGAGTTGCATGACACGATATACATCGAAAAGCGCTAAGACCGCCGAGGTCAAACGGAAAATCCTGAGACACTAGTTCGGCCGTGCATCACAGCTCTCACGTTCTATTGAAAACTAAATGCAAGTTTGTGGTTTGACCGATCGTACGGCATTGCATAAAAAAGTGATTTACCTCTAAGCACAATCTGGACCTGATGCATCTTCAGGACTGCAACGGAGAGGACACGTGCATCGAGACGGAGCGTCCTGCACGGCGTATGGGGAATCTCCACGACTCGAATTGGAAACGAGCACGAGAACGTTCAGAGACTGAGTCTACGTCGGGAAGGCCAGCACATACATTGAAGCGCTGCTGGAGTTGAATGAAAGTTTTCATTACAAAATAAAGCCTCAGGGCTGAAATGCCGAGGTGTGCAGGAATAGACTTGGAGGCATTGGGATGCTCGAGCGCCTGCAGCAAAAGGGTCTTCGAACCCTTCCATGATGCGGTACAACAACTGCGGAGAACAGTTCTGAGTTGTTCGGTCACGCAGCCAAGCGGACGGATGGGAAGGAAGACGGTGATACTGTAGCGGCTGCAGCAGAATATCAGCGGGATTACAACTGGAGACTAACGTCGCAACGAGTGACACTGACTACTGCTTTGTGATGTGGTCGCAAAAGACGAGAAGAGGACACACGACATTGAAAAAATGTGTGATGAAACATGTCATAACAGCCAGCAGATTTGCAACGCATATTACCGTAGAGTCGGAAGAAGCTTATCGTATTTCTGCAGATGCATAGCCCGGAAGGATGTGTCAGATACTGGAGAAGGGTATGACAGGATGTCAGGAGATGCCTACGCTGTATGGACACCATTTCTGGTTCAGCTGAGGGTACGCAGAGGCGAGCGGCTTATGCAGTGATGCCGCGCTAAAAGCATACACGCCTCTCTGTGCTGTGCTCTACCTTCTAGAGTGCATAGATAAGTGGTTTCGTTCTCGGCAGTGTGTTTGCGTGATCCTGCTTTTAGATTCATTCACGAGTTGCATCCCTTCGTCGCGACTGCAATCTGTGCACTGCTCACACTTGCAGGACATGTGCTTGTAACGCCCCTCTCGTCACGCAGGTTGCATGATGCCTGCATCTCCATATCGTGATTACGTACGCGTTGTTTCTAAACGGACCGTGAAATGATCACGAAGAATGCTCTCCGTACCGCCGCAAGACATTCCTCCGATAGAGAGTGCCGGGGGCATCTCATTTTCTACGTAAAAAACAGTTGACACAGGGAGGCGGTGTCAGGGCTCAGCGATGGCGCCCCGAAGCTACGCACAATCTCTATAGTCCATAAATATTGTGTGTCGCGCAAGGAGACGAGTGCTAATTTATCCTCAAGTGGGCTGCCTGTAGGGCATCATGAAACAGAAAGTGTTCGACAACTTTGAACGCAGCAATTGGCGACGGCTCGTCCTCGACACCTGTACTGCGGGCAGCGGCCATCAGCCAGACTTACAACACGCGTTGGGGTGTGCGATGCGGTCACTGCCGGTATTCGCAAGCTTCCTATTCATTGGAATCTGGTGCTTCTCGCTGCAGCTGGTTGATGACGCGCATTCAGTCGAAGACGAATGGCTACGTAGGTGAGGATCACAGAGAAGTTGGCGATTAGGGGGCAGCCAATGAGAATTTTGGAAAGCGTCTGCAAAACCGAATGGCAGAAAAGTTGTACATGCGTCGCTTTTAGTAGGCCTGGGTAATTCACAGGTGTGATTGACGCTGCGGAACGTGAGGTGCAGGCTGAATGTGAGGCTAGCAAGCAACGTAGCATCGTCATCCGGGGACTCTTCCCTTTGCGCTTTGTTATTGATGTCCTTTGTGGATATGGTGCGAACTATGTTTCGGTGTTGCCGATACTGCGCACCTCACGCACACCTCTGGAGAGACACGGCTTCACTGAGTCAGCCCCCTTACAGATGGATGAGCAGCCTATTAGGGGATGTCCTTCCGGAGGTGGAGGAGATTTCTCCAGTCGACGTTGACCGCGGTGGGTCGACGATGTGTACTAACGTTCGTTCCAGGAGTCGGTGAGCACCGCGTGAGCGTCTGCAGGTTGCGATTCTCATGTCAGACATTCGTGCGTCGCACTGTTGAAGCACAGCCGTCGAACGTTCACATGCGGTTAAGCCACCCGCTGGAATGCTGGACACGTGTGTGGTTTTCTGAGTGAAGTGTTGATTTTGTAGTCAGTGCAGCGGGGCCGGAGAGTTGCTGCTTGAAGACTTAGAAACAATCACACGGCTTTTCAGCCGCACCAGATGACGTGGCGCCTATTTCGTTGCTTCGCTGGAACGTGCGACTACGAGTAAGACTGTGCAAAAGAACTGGATCGTGCTCACGGGCATCTAGGCTTGCAGCTGCTGGTGACGTCAATCATCTTCATCCCGCTACAATCGTGAATGCCTACGTTCATTGGCTTTGGGAACCGGCAGACATTATTTCACTAAGATGTTGAGCCTGTGCGGAGACCAATACTGAGACACAAGTGACAGAGTGTTGGATGGCGGAATCACGCAATATCCGGCTCCATTCCTCGGCGCGGCGTAGGGGCGGCATATATGGATACCATGGGGATTTGCGTCTTTGTGAAGCGTCGCAGTGTTTTAATGATTTCTGATGGCGGCACTGAGCGCAGTCATGCAGGCGTTCGTTTTCCATGTTCAGGCGGAGGTGAGCTGTGCTTCTACTGTTTCGCGTTCTCAACCTCGCATTCATAATGCTTTGGTTTGCTGTGGACGCAGAACTACAGCCAGTGTGCGCACAACCACAGCCAGTGTGCGCCAAACGCACAAGTTTATAGTTTTGCCGGTGCATTGGAGTACACTAGCCTTCAGGGATTTAGTCAGTGGCGTGGCAACAGGTCTTAATGAGGTGGACAACGTGCTTGGCGAAGCACACGGAAGGCTAGGTTAACCAGTCGCAAAAGCAAGGAGAAGCGGCATCACTGACCGTGGGAGAAATCTCGTGGATGCGGGCTGCGAGTACTCGCCGGTGTATGCAAAGCATTCTGCATCGGCAACAGCGAGGCATAAAGTGTTTCCAGACGTCCCGGTGGGTATCGAGCCGTTCTGGTGAATGGAGACTGCACCTGCACTGAATCGCATTCAGTGTCTATTGTTCCTTGGCACCGAGGTCCTAGGAAGAATCGGGTCAAGGTAGCGGGGCAAGTTGTGGTTTCTGCTCCAATGTCATCTGCATGAAAACCTTGCTGTATGCGGTCGATGCTGAACGCATTGTGGAAACCACGAGTTTGAAAGTCGATTAGGTGATGGAGCGCTCCATTCTGGACGCAATGGAGGACGCGAGTATGTTCAAGGGACGCAACATGGTTGTGGGCTACTCGATGTGTGTCCACCACTTGCGCATTTGACGCATACTGAGGAGATTGGACGGAACGAGAGAGCTGTGTCACGGAGCTCTATGCACGGCTTTCTTGGACGTCGTACGTGAAAACGGCAATAGTTGGAAGCGTTGCAAGCAGACGAATTGTTGGTCTCAGCACGAACCGTGTAGCAGAATGTGTTCCTCTTGCACAGCAACAGGTAAGCGCGTGGGTTCCATTCCAGGGCTACCGCCGCATGCAAGGGTCTGCGGACTGCACTAGGGTCACAGCGTGGCAGAGCAGGCAAATTCGAGAAGTCAAGAGCCAGGCATATAGATGCATTGAATACGATTGGGTTATCCTGTTCGTCCAGAGCCTACGACCGAAGGCTACGTTGAGTACGTGGCGCACTTCCCGCCGCCACTCTCTCGTGTCTCTCATGTCTCTGCCCCACCAGTTGGTACCGATCATTCCAGGCTCTCAATGTAGAGTATCGCGGTGAACTACATGACATGGGAGTGTTCGGGTACAAGCAGCTGCTTGTCCTTCACCCGCAGTGAGTGGCTATCGGATCTTACAATCGACAGTCAAGGTCGACTGTGTCCGCGTCGCCCTTCGTTGCGTGTGAGTGGAGAGAAGGTAGCAGTCTGAACGAGCGTGTGCCGAAAGCATAACAGAAATCCTTGCAGGTGCCGGTAACGAGCACGGTTATTCGCGCATTTGTTGCCTTCGTGCAGAAGAGTAGTATACAGGGTGACTTAACATGTTGTATCTGGTTTCCGAGTTGTGTACCGTTTTGCATGCATACTAATAAGGGATTCTTCTCCGTAAATGAGTCAACAACGGCCCAGTTGGGGTGTGGTAGTTCTGGTTAATACGTTTAAGAGAGTTGCCTTTCAACGGGGGAAAAGCATGGGGTCGCTCCACGTGCGTCTCTCCGGACTGGATGAGGCAGTCTGTGCATGATTCAGCTTCACTGCCCTTTCCAGGCGTGCTAAACTGGCTTCTGCCTTCATTTTAAGCCTCAACTTACTGAACCCTTACTGTATCGCGGCAGGCAGGACGGGGGTTTCCGTTTGTCTTCGTAAAGGAGCCAGGTGGTGAAACACTCGCCTCTAGGATCACTAGCTCCTTCTGCTTATTCGAAATCGCACTGTTCTCTGAGATCACAATTTCGCGGAGGGGTAGGACAGTCCGCAGCACGCATATGTGTGCTACGAGTGGTGTGGTCGAGCCGTTACTAAGTCGTCGAAGGCGACCTGAGAATATATCGATCTGTGGTGCGAGTTTGGTATCATCCGCAGAACTGGAAGGCCTTTGCCATGGATCTGACATGCGTCAGCTAGTCACGGAAATGAGTCCCCAAAAAACCATGAAAATATATTTGTACGAACGGACGTCACGTCTATGATCTGCTGAGAGACATAGTGGCAGCCCCATTCATGGACGTGACGGGCGCTCACGTTATTGCGCATGACCGAGTTGCATGACACGATATACATCGAAAAGCGCTAAGACCGCCGAGGTCAAACGGAAAATCCTGAGACACTAGTTCGGCCGTGCATCACAGCTCTCACGTTCTATTGAAAACTAAATGCAAGTTTGTGGTTTGACCGATCGTACGGCATTGCATAAAAAAGTGATTTACCTCTAAGCACAATCTGGACCTGATGCATCTTCAGGACTGCAACGGAGAGGACACGTGCATCGAGACGGAGCGTCCTGCACGGCGTATGGGGAATCTCCACGACTCGAATTGGAAACGAGCACGAGAACGTTCAGAGACTGAGTCTACGTCGGGAAGGCCAGCACATACATTGAAGCGCTGCTGGAGTTGAATGAAAGTTTTCATTACAAAATAAAGCCTCAGGGCTGAAATGCCGAGGTGTGCAGGAATAGCCTTGGAGGCATTGGGATGCTCGAGCGCCTGCAGCAAAAGGGTCTTCGAACCCTTCCATGATGCGGTACGACAACTGCGGAGAACAGTTCTGAGTTGTTCGGTCACGCAGCCAAGCGGACGGATGGGAAGGAAGACGGTGATACTGTAGCGGCTGCAGCAGAATATCAGCGGGATTACAACTGGAGACTAACGTCGCAACGAGTGACACTGACTACTGCTTTGTGATGTGGTCGCAAAAGACGAGAAGAGGACACACGACATTGAAAAAATGTGTGATGAAACATGTCATAACAGCCAGCAGATTTGCAACGCATATTACCGTAGAGTCGGAAGAAGCTTATCGTATTTCTGCAGATGCATAGCCCGGAAGGATGTGTCAGATACTGGAGAAGGGTATGACAGGATGTCAGGAGATGCCTACGCTGTATGGACACCATTTCTGGTTCAGCTGAGGGTACGCAGAGGCGAGCGGCTTATGCAGTGATGCCGCGCTAAAAGCATACACGCCTCTCTGTGCTGTGCTCTACCTTCTAGAGTGCATAGATAAGTGGTTTCGTTCTCGGCAGTGTGTTTGCGTGATCCTGCTTTTAGATTCATTCACGAGTTGCATCCCTTCGTCGCGACTGCAATTTGTGCACTGCTCACACTTGCAGGACATGTGCTTGTAACGCCCCTCTCGTCACGCAGGTTGCATGATGCCTGCATCTCCATATCGTGATTACGTACGCGTTGTTTCTAAACGGACCGTGAAATGATCACGAAGAATACTCTCCGTACCGCCGCAAGACATTCCTCCGATAGAGAGTGCCGGGGGCATCTCATTTTCTACGTAAAAAACAGTTGACACAGGGAGGCGGTGTCAGGGCTCAGCGATGGCGCCCCGAAGCTACGCACAATCTCTATAGTCCATAAATATTGTGTGTCGCGCAAGGAGACGAGTGCTAATTTATCCTCAAGTGGGCTGCCTGTAGGGCATCATGAAACAGAAAGTGTTCGACAACTTTGAACGCAGCAATTGGCGACGGCTCGTCCTCGACACCTGTACTGCGGGCAGCGGCCATCAGCCAGACTTACAACACGCGTTGGGGTGTGCGATGCGGTCACTGCCGGTATTCGCAAGCTTCCTATTCATTGGAATCTGGTGCTTCTCGCTGCAGCTGGTTGATGACGCGCATTCAGTCGAAGACGAATGGCTACGTAGGTGAGGATCACAGAGAAGTTGGCGATTAGGGGGCAGCCAATGAGAATTTTGGAAAGCGTCTGCAAAACCGAATGGCAGAAAAGTTGTACATGCGTCGCTTTTAGTAGGCCTGGGTAATTCACAGGTGTGATTGACGCTGCGGAACGTGAGGTGCAGGCTGAATGTGAGGCTAGCAAGCAACGTAGCATCGTCATCCGGGGACTCTTCCCTTTGCGCTTTGTTATTGATGTCCTTTGTGGATATGGTGCGAACTATGTTTCGGTGTTGCCGATACTGCGCACCTCACGCACACCTCTGGAGAGACACGGCTTCACTGAGTCAGCCCCCTTACAGATGGATGAGCAGCCTATTAGGGGATGTCCTTCCGGAGGTGGAGGAGATTTCTCCAGTCGACGTTGACCGCGGTGGGTCGACGATGTGTACTAACGTTCGTTCCAGGAGTCGGTGAGCACCGCGTGAGCGTCTGCAGGTTGCGATTCTCATGTCAGACATTCGTGCGTCGCACTGTTGAAGCACAGCCGTCGAACGTTCACATGCGGTTAAGCCACCCGCTGGAATGCTGGACACGTGTGTGGTTTTCTGAGTGAAGTGTTGATTTTGTAGTCAGTGCAGCGGGGCCGGAGAGTTGCTGCTTGAAGACTTAGAAACAATCACACGGCTTTTCAGCCGCACCAGATGACGTGGCGCCTATTTCGTTGCTTCGCTGGAACGTGCGACTACGAGTAAGACTGTGCAAAAGAACTGGATCGTGCTCACGGGCATCTAGGCTTGCAGCTGCTGGTGACGTCAATCATCTTCATCCCGCTACAATCGTGAATGCCTACGTTCATTGGCTTTGGGAACCGGCAGACATTATTTCACTAAGATGTTGAGCCTGTGCGGAGACCAATACTGAGACACAAGTGACAGAGTGTTGGATGGCGGAATCACGCAATATCCGGCTCCATTCCTCGGCGCGGCGTAGGGGCGGCATATATGGATACCATGGGGATTTGCGTCTTTGTGAAGCGTCGCAGTGTTTTAATGATTTCTGATGGCGGCACTGAGCGCAGTCATGCAGGCGTTCGTTTTCCATGTTCAGGCGGAGGTGAGCTGTGCTTCTACTGTTTCGCGTTCTCAACCTCGCATTCATAATGCTTTGGTTTGCTGTGGACGCAGAACTACAGCCAGTGTGCGCACAACCACAGCCAGTGTGCGCCAAACGCACAAGTTTATAGTTTTGCCGGTGCATTGGAGTACACTAGCCTTCAGGGATTTAGTCAGTGGCGTGGCAACAGGTCTTAATGAGGTGGACAACGTGCTTGGCGAAGCACACGGAAGGCTAGGTTAACCAGTCGCAAAAGCAAGGAGAAGCGGCATCACTGACCGTGGGAGAAATCTCGTGGATGCGGGCTGCGAGTACTCGCCGGTGTATGCAAAGCATTCTGCATCGGCAACAGCGAGGCATAAAGTGTTTCCAGACGTCCCGGTGGGTATCGAGCCGTTCTGGTGAATGGAGACTGCACCTGCACTGAATCGCATTCAGTGTCTATTGTTCCTTGGCACCGAGGTCCTAGGAAGAATCGGGTCAAGGTAGCGGGGCAAGTTGTGGTTTCTGCTCCAATGTCATCTGCATGAAAACCTTGCTGTATGCGGTCGATGCTGAACGCATTGTGGAAACCACGAGTTTGAAAGTCGATTAGGTGATGGAGCGCTCCATTCTGGACGCAATGGAGGACGCGAGTATGTTCAAGGGACGCAACATGGTTGTGGGCTACTCGATGTGTGTCCACCACTTGCGCATTTGACGCATACTGAGGAGATTGGACGGAACGAGAGAGCTGTGTCACGGAGCTCTATGCACGGCTTTCTTGGACGTCGTACGTGAAAACGGCAATAGTTGGAAGCGTTGCAAGCAGACGAATTGTTGGTCTCAGCACGAACCGTGTAGCAGAATGTGTTCCTCTTGCACAGCAACAGGTAAGCGCGTGGGTTCCATTCCAGGGCTACCGCCGCATGCAAGGGTCTGCGGACTGCACTAGGGTCACAGCGTGGCAGAGCAGGCAAATTCGAGAAGTCAAGAGCCAGGCATATAGATGCATTGAATACGATTGGGTTATCCTGTTCGTCCAGAGCCTACGACCGAAGGCTACGTTGAGTACGTGGCGCACTTCCCGCCGCCACTCTCTCGTGTCTCTCATGTCTCTGCCCCACCAGTTGGTACCGATCATTCCAGGCTCTCAATGTAGAGTATCGCGGTGAACTACATGACATGGGAGTGTTCGGGTACAAGCAGCTGCTTGTCCTTCACCCGCAGTGAGTGGCTATCGGATCTTACAATCGACAGTCAAGGTCGACTGTGTCCGCGTCGCCCTTCGTTGCGTGTGAGTGGAGAGAAGGTAGCAGTCTGAACGAGCGTGTGCCGAAAGCATAACAGAAATCCTTGCAGGTGCCGGTAACGAGCACGGTTATTCGCGCATTTGTTGCCTTCGTGCAGAAGAGTAGTATACAGGGTGACTTAACATGTTGTATCTGGTTTCCGAGTTGTGTACCGTTTTGCATGCATACTAATAAGGGATTCTTCTCCGTAAATGAGTCAACAACGGCCCAGTTGGGGTGTGGTAGTTCTGGTTAATACGTTTAAGAGAGTTGCCTTTCAACGGGGAAAAGCATGGGGTCGCTCCACGTGCGTCTCTCCGGACTGGATGAGGCAGTCTGTGCATGATTCAGCTTCACTGCCCTTTCCAGGCGTGCTAAACTGGCTTCTGCCTTCATTTTAAGCCTCAACTTACTGAACCCTTACTGTATCGCGGCAGGCAGGACGGGGGTTTCCGTTTGTCTTCGTAAAGGAGCCAGGTGGTGAAACACTCGCCTCTAGGATCACTAGCTCCTTCTGCTTATTCGAAATCGCACTGTTCTCTGAGATCACAATTTCGCGGAGGGGTAGGACAGTCCGCAGCACGCATATGTGTGCTACGAGTGGTGTGGTCGAGCCGTTACTAAGTCGTCGAAGGCGACCTGAGAATATATCGATCTGTGGTGCGAGTTTGGTATCATCCGCAGAACTGGAAGGCCTTTGCCATGGATCTGACATGCGTCAGCTAGTCACGGAAATGAGTCCCCAAAAAACCATGAAAATATATTTGTACGAACGGACGTCACGTCTATGATCTGCTGACAGACAGAGTGGCAGCCCCATTCATGGACGTGACAGGCGCTCACGTTATTGCGCATGACCGAGTTGCATGACACGATATACATCGAAAAGCGCTAAGACCGCCGAGGTCAAACGGAAAATCCTGAGACACTAGTTCGGCCGTGCATCACAGCTCTCACGTTCTATTGAAAACTAAATGCAAGTTTGTGGTTTGACCGATCGTACGGCATTGCATAAAAAAGTGATTTACCTCTAAGCACAATCTGGACCTGATGCATCTTCAGGACTGCAACGGAGAGGACACGTGCATCGAGACGGAGCGTCCTGCACGGCGTATGGGGAATCTCCACGACTCGAATTGGAAACGAGCACGAGAACGTTCAGAGACTGAGTCTACGTCGGGAAGGCCAGCACATACATTGAAGCGCTGCTGGAGTTGAATGAAAGTTTTCATTACAAAATAAAGCCTCAGGGCTGAATGCCGAGGTGTGCAGGAATAGCCTTGGAGGCATTGGGATGCTCGAGCGCCTGCAGCAAAAGGGTCTTCGAACCCTTCCATGATGCGGTACGACAACTGCGGAGAACAGTTCTGAGTTGTTCGGTCACGCAGCAAGCGGACGGATGGGAAGGAAGACGGTGATACTGTAGCGGCTGCAGCAGAATATCAGCGGGATTACAACTGGAGACTAACGTCGCAACGAGTGACACTGACTACTGCTTTGTGATGTGGTCGCAAAAGACGAGAGAGGACACACGACATTGAAAAAATGTGTGATGAAACATGTCATAACAGCCAGCAGATTTGCAACGCATATTACCGTAGAGTCGGAAGAAGCTTATCGTATTTCTGCAGATGCATAGCCCGGAAGGATGTGTCAGATACTGGAGAAGGGTATGACAGGATGTCAGGAGATGCCTACGCTGTATGGACACCATTTCTGGTTCAGCTGAGGGTACGCAGAGGCGAGCGGCTTATGCAGTGATGCCGCGCTAAAAGCATACACGCCTCTCTGTGCTGTGCTCTACCTTCTAGAGTGCATAGATAAGTGGTTTCGTTCTCGGTAGTGTGTTTGCGTGATCCTGCTTTTAGATTCATTCACGAGCTGCGTCCCTTCGTCGCGACTGCAATTTGTGCACTGCTCACACTTGCAGGACATGTGCTTGTAACGCCCCTCTCGTCACGCAGGTTGCATGATGCCTGCATCTCCATATCGTGATTACGTACGCGTTGTTTCTAAACGGACCGTGAAATGATCACGAAGAATGCTCTCCGTACCGCCGCAAGACATTCCTCCGATAGAGAGTGCCGGGGCATCTCATTTTCTACGTAAAAAACAGTTGACACAGGGAGGCGGTGTCAGGGCTCAGCGATGGCGCCCCGAAGCTACGCACAATCTCTATAGTCCATAAATATTGTGTGTCGCGCAAGGAGACGAGTGCTAATTTATCCTCAAGTGGGCTGCCTGTAGGGCATCATGAAACAGAAAGTGTTCGACAACTGTGAACGCAGCAATTGGCGACGGCTCGTCCTCGACACCTGTACTGCGGGCAGCGGCCATCAGCCAGACGTACAACACGCGTTGGGGTGTGCGATGCGGTCACTGCCGGTATTCGCAAGCTTCCTATTCATTGGAATCTGGTGCTTCTCGCTGCAGCTGGTTGATGACGCGCATTCAGTCGAAGACGAATGGCTACGTAGGTGAGGATCACAGAGAAGTTGGCGATTAGGGGGCAGCCAATGAGAATTTTGGAAAGCGTCTGCAAAACCGAATGGCAGAAAAGTTGTACATGCGTCGCTTTTAGTAGGCCTGGGTAATTCACAGGTGTGATTGACGCTGCGGAACGTGAGGTGCAGGCTGAATGTGAGGCTAGCAAGCAACGTAGCATCGT
>CATKUM010000572.1:0-18000 GCA_949786405.1 Onychomys arenicola
CCAATGCGTTTCAGTTAAGAGCGAGAAACGTGGGAGCTTCGTGTACAATATAGCTTCGTTTGAGCTGAAAAGTGACTGCGTTTACCTGAAACGAAGTCTCGCTTGGAGGAAGACACAGAGCCTGGCATTTAACTCCGTTTCTGAAGGGAAACACCCAGCACAGTTCTCATCCATGAAACACACTCTGCTTTAGAGCAAGAAGCACGCTCTTGCTTTCTAGAGTCTCTAATAAGGCAGGCAACGTGAGAGTGCTCAGAACAAAAAAACTGTGTTTCCTACACACAGGGACCATATCTAGTTCAACTCTGCTTCTGAAACTGATACAAACCACAGGTCCTCTAACATCCAATGCGTTTCAGTTAAGAGCGAGAAACGTGGGAGCTTCGTGTACAATATAGCTTCGTTTGAGCTGAAAAGTGACTGCGTTTACCTGAAACGAAGTCTCGCTTGGAGGAAGACACAGAGCCTGGCATTTAACTCCGTTTCTGAAGGGAAACACACAGCACAGTTCTCATCCATGAAACACACTCTGCTTTAGAGCAAGAAGCACGCTCTTGCTTTCTAGAGTCTCTAATAAGGCGGGAAACGTGAGAGTGCTCAGAACAAAAGAACTGTGTTTCATACACACACGGACCATATCTAGTTCAACTCTGCTTCTGAAACTGATACAAACCACAGGTCCACTAACATCCAATGCGTTTCAGTTAAGAGCGAGAAACGTGGGAGCTTCGTGTACAATATAGCTTCGTTTGAGCTGAAAAGTGACTGCGTTTACCTGAAACGAAGTCTCGCTTGGAGGAAGACACAGAGCCTGGCATTTAACTCCGTTTCTGAAGGGAAACACACAGCACAGTTCTCATCCATGAAACACACTCTGCTTTAGAGCAAGAAGCACGCTCTTGCTTTCTAGAGTCTCTAATAAGGCGGGAAACGTGAGAGTGCTCAGAACAAAAGAACTGTGTTTCCTACACACACGGACCATATCTAGTTCAACTCTGCTTCTGAAACTGATACAAACCACAGGTCCTCTAACATCCAATGCGTTTCAGTTAAGAGCGAGAAACATGGGAGCTTCTTGTACAATATAGCTTCGTTTGAGCTGAAAAGTGACTGCGTTTACCTGAAACGAAGTCTCGCTTGGAGGAAGACACAGAGACTGGCATTTAACTCCGTTTCTGAAGGGAAACACACAGCACAGTTCTCATCCGTGAAACACCCTCTGCTTTAGAGCAAGAAGCACGCTCTTGCTTTCTAGAGTCTCTAATAAGGCAGGCAACGTGAGAGTGCTCAGAACAAAAGAACTGTGTTTCCTACACACACGGACCATATCTAGTTCAACTCTGCTTCTGAAACTGATACAAACCACAGGTCCTCTAACATCCAATGTGTTTCATTTATGAGCGAGAAACGTGGGAGCTTCATGTACAATATAGCTTCCTTTGAGCTGAAAAGTGACTGCGTTTACCTGAAACGAAGTCTCGCTTGGAATAAGACACAGAGACTGGCATTTAACTCCGTTTCTGAAGGGAAACACACAGCACAGTTCTCATCCGTGAAACACACTCTGCTTTAGAGCAAGAAGCACGCTCTTGCTTTCTAGAGTCTCTAATAAGGCGGGCAAAGTGAGAGTGCTCAGAACAAAAGAACTGTGTTTCCTACACACACGGACCATATCTAGTTCAACTCTGCTTCTGAAACTGATACAAACCACAGGTCCTCTAACATCCAATGCGTTTCAGTTAAGAGCGAGAAACGTGGGAGCTTCGTGTACAATATAGCCTCGTTTGAGCTGAAAAGTGACTGCGTTTACCTGAAACGAAGTCTCGCTTGGAGGAAGACACAGAGCCTGGCATTTAACTCCGTTTCTGAAGGGAAACACACAGCACAGTTCTCATCCATGACACACACTCTGCTTTAGAGCAAGAAGCACGCTCTTGCTTTCTAGAGTCTCTAATAAGGCGGGAAACGTGAGAGTGCTCAGAACAAAACAACTGTGTTTCCTAAACACACGGACCATATCTAGTTCAACTCTGCTTCTGAAACTGATACAAACCACAGGTCCTCTAACATCCAATGCGTTTCAGTTAAGAGCGAGAAACGTGGGAGCTTCGTGTACAATATAGCTTCGTTTGAGCTGAAAAGTGACTGCGTTTACCTGAAACGAAGTCTCGCTTGGAAGAAGACACAGAGCCTGGCATTTCACTCTGTTTCTGAAGGGAAACACACAGCACAGTTCTCATCCATGAAACACACTCTGCTTTAGAGCAAGAAGCACGCTCTTGCTTTCTAGAGTCTCTAATAAGGCGGGAAACGTGAGAGTGCTCAGAACATAAGAACTGTGTTTCCTACACACACGGACCATATCTAGTTCAACTCTGCTTCTGAAACTCATACAAACCACAGGTCCTCTAACATCCAATGCGTTTCAGTTAAGTGCGAGAAACATGGGAGCTTCGTGTACAATATAGCTTCGTTTGAGCTGAGAAGTGACTGCGTTTACCTGAAACGAAGTCTCGCTTGGAGGAAGACACAGAGACTGGCATTTAACTCCGTTTCTGAAGGGAAACACACAGCACAGTTCTCATCCGTGAAACACACTCTGCTTTAGAGCAAGAAGCACGCTCTTGCTTTGTAGAGTCTCTAATAAGGCAGGCAACGTGAGAGTGCTCAGAACAAAAGAACTGTGTTTCCTACACACACGGACCATATCTATTTCAACTCTGCTTCTGAAACTGATACAAACCACAGGTCCTCTAACATCCAATGCGTTTCAGTTAAGAGCGAGAAACGTGGGAGCTTCATGTACAATATAGCTTCCCTTGAGCTGAAAAGTGACTGCGTTTACCTGAAACGAAGTCTCGCTTGGAGGAAGACACAGAGACTGGCATTTAACTCCGTTTCTGAAGGGCAACACACAGCACAGTTCTCATCCGTGAAACACACTCTGCTTTAGAGCAAGAAGCACGCTCTTGCTTTCTAGAGTCTCTAATAAGGCGGGCAAAGTGAGAGTGCTCAGAACAAAAGAACTGTGTTTCCTACACACACGGACCATATCTAGTTCAACTCTGCTTCTGAAACTGATACAAACCACAGGTCCTCTAACATCCAATGCGTTTCAGTTAAGAGCGAGAAACATGGGAGCTTCATGTACAATATAGCTTCCTTTGAGCTGAAAAGTGACTGCGTTTACCTGAAACGAAGTCTCGCTTGGAGGAAGACACAGAGCCTGGCATTTAACTCCGTTTCTGAAGGGAAACACACAGCACAGTTCTCATCCGTGAAACACACTCTGCTTTAGAGCAAGAAGCACGCTCTTGCTTTCTAGAGTCTCTAATAAGGCAGGCAACGTGAGAGTGCTCAGAACAAAAGAACTGTGTTTCCTACACACACGGACCACATCTAGTTCAACTCTGCATCTGAAACTGATACAAACCACAGGTCCTCTAACATCCAATGCGTTTCAGTTAAGAGCGAGAAACGTGGGAGCTTCGTGTACAATATAGCTTCGTTTGAGCTGAAAAGTGACTGCGTTTACCTGAAACGAAGTCTCGCTTGGAGGAAGACACAGAGCCTGGCATTTAACTCCGTTTCTGAAGGGAAACACACAGCACAGTTCTCATCCATGAAACACACTCTGCTTTAGAGCAAGAAGCACGCTCTTGCTTTCTAGAGTCTCTAATAAGGCGGGAAACGTGAGAGTGCTCAGAACAAAAGAACTGTGTTTCCTACACACACGGACCATATCTAGATCAACTCTGCTTCTGAAACTGATACAAACCACAGGTCCTCTAACATCCAATGCCTTTCAGTTAAGAGTGAGAAACGTGGGAGCTTCGTGTACAATATAGCTTCGTTTGAGCTGAAAAGTGAAGAAGCACGCTCTTGCTTTCTAGAGTCTCTAATAAGGCGGGAAACGTGAGAGTGCTCAGAACAAAAGAACTGTGTTTCCTACACACACGGACCATATCTAGTTCAACTCTGCTTCTGAAACTCATACAAACCACAGGTCCTCTAACATCCAATGCGTTTCAGTTAAGAGCGAGAAACGTGGGAGCTTCGTGTACAATATAGCTTCGTTTGAGCTGAAAATTGACTGCGTTTACCTGAAACGAAGTCTCGCTTGGAGGAAGACACAGAGCCTGGCATTTAACTCCGTTTCTGAAGGGAAACACACAGCACAGTTCTCATCCATGAATAACACTCTGCTTTAGAGCAAGAAGCACGCTCTTGCTTTCTAGAGTCTCTAATAAGGCGGGAAACGTGAGAGTGCTCAGAACAAAAGAACTGTGTTTCCTACACACACGGACCATATCTAGTTCAACTCTGCTTCTGAAACTCATACAAACCACAGGTCCTCTAACATCCAATGCGTTTCAGATAAGAGCGAGAAACGTGGGAGCTTCGTGTACAATATAGCTTCTTTTGAGCTGAAAAGTGAAGAACACGCTCTTGCTTTCTAGAGTCTCTAATAAGGCGGGAAACGTGAGAGTGCTCAGAACAAAAGAACTGTGTTTCCTACACAAACGGACCATATCTAGTTCAACTCTGCTTCTGATACTGAAACAAACCACAGGTCCTCTAACATCCAATGCGTTTCATTTAGGAGCGAGAAACGTGGGAGCTTCGTGTACAATATAGCTTCGTTTGAGCTGAAAAGTGACTGCGTTTACCTGAAACGAAGTCTCGCTTGGAGGAAGACACAGAGCCTGGCATTTAACTCCGTTTCTGAAGGGAAACACACAGCACAGTTCTCATCCATGAAACACACTCTGCGTTAGAGCAAGAAGCACGCTCTTGCTTTCTAGAGTCTCTAATAAGGCGGGAAACGTGAGAGTGCTCAGAACAAAAGAACTGTGTTTCCTACACACACGGACCATATCTAGTTCAACTCTGATTCTGAAACTCATACAAACCACAGGTCCTCTAACATCCAATGCGTTTCAGTTAAGAGCGAGAAACGTGGGAGCTTCGTGTACAATATAGCCTCGTTTGAGCTGAAAAGTGACTGCGTTTACCTGAAACGAAGTCTCGCTTGGAGGAAGACACAGAGCCTGGCATTTAACTCCGTTTCTGAAGGGAAACACACAGCACAGTTCTCATCCATGACACACACTCTGCTTTAGAGCAAGAAGCACGCTCTTGCTTTCTAGAGTCTCTAATAAGGCGGGAAACGTGAGAGTGCTCAGAACAAAACAACTGTGTTTCCTAAACACACGGACCATATCTAGTTCAACTCTGCTTCTGAAACTGATACAAACCACAGGTCCTCTAACATCCAATGCGTTTCAGTTAAGAGCGAGAAACGTGGGAGCTTCGTGTACAATATAGCTTCGTTTGAGCTGAAAAGTGACTGCGTTTACCTGAAACGAAGTCTCGCTTGGAAGAAGACACAGAGCCTGGCATTTCACTCTGTTTCTGAAGGGAAACACACAGCACAGTTCTCATCCATGAAACACACTCTGCTTTAGAGCAAGAAGCACGCTCTTGCTTTCTAGAGTCTCTAATAAGGCGGGAAACGTGAGAGTGCTCAGAACATAAGAACTGTGTTTCCTACACACACGGACCATATCTAGTTCAACTCTGCTTCTGAAACTCATACAAACCACAGGTCCTCTAACATCCAATGCGTTTCAGTTAAGAGCGAGAAACATGGGAGCTTCGTGTACAATATAGCTTCGTTTGAGCTGAGAAGTGACTGCGTTTACCTGAAACGAAGTCTCGCTTAGAGGAAGACACAGAGACTGGCATTTAACTCCGTTTCTGAAGGGAAACACACAGCACAGTTCTCATCCGTGAAACACACTCTGCTTTAGAGCAAGAAGCACGCTCTTGCTTTGTAGAGTCTCTAATAAGGCAGGCAACGTGAGAGTGCTCAGAACAAAAGAACTGTGTTTCCTACACACACGGACCATATCTATTTCAACTCTGCTTCTGAAACTGATACAAACCACAGGTCCTCTAACATCCAATGCGTTTCAGTTAAGAGCGAGAAACGTGGGAGCTTCATGTACAATATAGCTTCCTTTGAGCTGAAAAGTGACTGCGTTTACCTGAAACGAAGTCTCGCTTGGAGGAAGACACAGAGACTGGCATTTAACTCCGTTTCTGAAGGGAAACACACAGCACAGTTCTCATCCGTGAAACACACTCTGCTTTAGAGCAAGAAGCACGCTCTTGCTTTCTAGAGTCTCTAATAAGGCGGGCAAAGTGAGAGTGCTCAGAACAAAAGAACTGTGTTTCCTACACACACGGACCATATCTAGTTCAACTCTGCTTCTGAAACTGATACAAACCACAGGTCCTCTAACATCCAATGCGTTTCAGTTAAGAGCGAGAAACATGGGAGCTTCATGTACAATATAGCTTCCTTTGAGCTGAAAAGTGACTGCGTTTACCTGAAGCGAAGTCTCGCTTGGAGGAAGACACAGAGCCTGGCATTTAACTCCGTTTCTGAAGGGAAACACACAGCACAGTTCTCATCCGTGAAACACACTCTGCTTTAGAGCAAGAAGCACGCTCTTGCTTTCTAGAGTCTCTAATAAGGCAGGCAACGTGAGAGTGCTCAGAACAAAAGAACTGTGTTTCCTACACACACGGACCACATCTAGTTCAACTCCGCATCTGAAACTGATACAAACCACAGGTCCTCTAACATCCAATGCGTTTCAGTTAAGAGCGAGAAACGTGGGAGCTTCGTGTACAATATAGCTTCGTTTGAGCTGAAAAGTGACTGCGTTTACCTGAAACGAAGTCTCGCTTGGAGGAAGACACAGAGCCTGGCATTTAACTCCGTTTCTGAAGGGAAACACACAGCACAGTTCTCATCCATGAAATACACTCTGCTTTAGAGCAAGAAGCACGCTCTTGCTTTCTAGAGTCTCTAATAAGGCGGGCAACGTGAGAGTGCTCAGAACAAAAGAACTGTGTTTCCTACACACACGGACCATATCTAGATCAACTCTGCTTCTGAAACTGATACAAACCACAGGTCCTCTAACATCCAATGCGTTTCAGTTAAGAGCGAGAAACGTGGGAGCTTCGTGTACAATATAGCTTCGTTTGAGCTGAAAATTGACTGCGTTTACCTGAAACGAAGTCTCGCTTGGAGGAAGACACAGAGCCTGGCATTTAACTCCGTTTCTGAAGGGAAACACACAGCACAGTTCTCATCCATGAAACACACTCTGCTTTAGAGCAAGAAGCACGCTCTTGCTTTCTAGAGTCTCTAATAAGGCGGGAAACGTGAGAGTGCT
Source organism: Onychomys arenicola (assembly GCA_949786405.1). Classification (NCBI taxonomy): domain Eukaryota; kingdom Metazoa; phylum Chordata; class Mammalia; order Rodentia; family Cricetidae; genus Onychomys; species Onychomys arenicola. The sequence continues at coordinate 7,254 of CATKUM010000572.1, forward strand.
CAGAACAAAAGAACTGTGTTTCCTACACACACGGACCATATCTAGTTCAACTCTGCTTCTGAAACTCATACAAACCACAGGTCCTCTAACATCCAATGCGTTTCAGATAAGAGCGAGAAACGTGGGAGCTTCGTGTACAATATAGCTTCTTTTGAGCTGAAAAGTGAAGAACACGCTCTTGCTTTCTAGAGTCTCTAATAAGGCGGGAAACGTGAGAGTGCTCAGAACAAAAGAACTGTGTTTCCTACACAAACGGACCATATCTAGTTCAACTCTGCTTCTGATACTGAAACAAACCACAGGTCCTCTAACATCCAATGCGTTTCATTTAGGAGCGAGAAACGTGGGAGCTTCGTGTACAATATAGCTTCGTTTGAGCTGAAAAGTGACTGCGTTTACCTGAAACGAAGTCTTGCTTGGAGGAAGACACAGAGCCTGGCATTTAACTCCGTTTCTGAAGGGAAACACACAGCACAGTTCTCATCCATGAAACACACTCTGCGTTAGAGCAAGAAGCACGCTCTTGCTTTCTAGAGTCTCTAATAAGGCGGGAAACGTGAGAGTGCTCAGAACAAAAGAACTGTGTTTCCTACACACACGGACCATATCTAGTTCAACTCTGATTCTGAAACTCATACAAACCACAGGTCCTCTAACATCCAATGCGTTTCAGTTAAGAGCGAGAAACGTGGGAGCTTCGTGTACAATATAGCCTCGTTTGAGCTGAAAAGTGACTGCGTTTACCTGAAACGAAGTCTCGCTTGGAGGAAGACACAGAGCCTGGCATTTAACTCCGTTTCTGAAGGGAAACACACAGCACAGTTCTCATCCATGACACACACTCTGCTTTAGAGCAAGAAGCACGCTCTTGCTTTCTAGAGTCTCTAATAAGGCGGGAAACGTGAGAGTGCTCAGAACAAAACAACTGTGTTTCCTAAACACACGGACCATATCTAGTTCAACTCTGCTTCTGAAACTGATACAAACCACAGGTCCTCTAACATCCAATGCGTTTCAGTTAAGAGCGAGAAACGTGGGAGCTTCGTGTACAATATAGCTTCGTTTGAGCTGAAAAGTGACTGCGTTTACCTGAAACGAAGTCTCGCTTGGAAGAAGACACAGAGCCTGGCATTTCACTCTCTTTCTGAAGGGAAACACACAGCACAGTTCTCATCCATGAAACACACTCTGCTTTAGAGCAAGAAGCACGCTCTTGCTTTCTAGAGTCTCTAATAAGGCGGGAAACGTGAGAGTGCTCAGAACATAAGAACTGTGTTTCCTACACACACGGACCATATCTAGTTCAACTCTGCTTCTGAAACTCATACAAACCACAGGTCCTCTAACATCCAATGCGTTTCAGTTAAGAGCGAGAAACATGGGAGCTTCGTGTACAATATAGCTTCGTTTGAGCTGAGAAGTGACTGCGTTTACCTGAAACGAAGTCTCGCTTGGAGGAAGACACAGAGACTGGCATTTAACTCCGTTTCTGAAGGGAAACACACAGCACAGTTCTCATCCGTGAAACACACTCTGCTTTAGAGCAAGAAGCACGCTCTTGCTTTGTAGAGTCTCTAATAAGGCAGGCAACGTGAGAGTGCTCAGAACAAAAGAACTGTGTTTCCTACACACACGGACCATATCTAGTTCAACTCTGCTTCTGAAACTGATACAAACCACAGGTCCTCTAACATCCAATGCGTTTCAGTTAAGAGCGAGAAACGTGGGAGCTTCATGTATAATATAGCTTCCTTTGAGCTGAAAAGTGACTGCGTTTACCTGAAACGAAGTCTCGCTTGGAGGAAGACACAGAGACTGGCATTTAACTCCGTTTCTGAAGGGAAACACACAGCACAGTTCTCATCCGTGAAACACACTCTGCTTTAGAGCAAGAAGCACGCTCTTGCTTTCTAGAGTCTCTAATAAGGCGGGCAAAGTGAGAGTGCTCAGAACAAAAGAACTGTGTTTCCTACACACACGGACCATATCTAGTTCAACTCTGCTTCTGAAACTGATACAAACCACAGGTCCTCTAACATCCAATGCGTTTCAGTTAAGAGCGAGAAACATGGGAGCTTCATGTACAATATAGCTTCCTTTGAGCTGAAAAGTGACTGCGTTTACCTGAAACGAAGTCTCGCTTGGAGGAAGACACAGAGCCTGGCATTTAACTCCGTTTCTGAAGGGAAACACACAGCACAGTTCTCATCCGTGAAACACACTCTGCTTTAGAGCAAGAAGCACGCTCTTGCTTTCTAGAGTCTCTAATAAGGCAGGCAACGTGAGAGTGCTCAGAACAAAAGAACTGTGTTTCCTACACACACGGACCACATCTAGTTCAACTCCGCATCTGAAACTGATACAAACCACAGGTCCTCTAACATCCAATGCGTTTCAGTTAAGAGCGAGAAACGTGGGAGCTTCGTGTACAATATAGCTTCGTTTGAGCTGAAAAGTGACTGCGTTTACCTGAAACGAAGTCTCGCTTGGAGGAAGACACAGAGCCTGGCATTTAACTCCGTTTCTGAAGGGAAACACACAGCACAGTTCTCATCCATGAAATACACTCTGCTTTAGAGCAAGAAGCACGCTCTTGCTTTCTAGAGTCTCTAATAAGGCGGGCAACGTGAGAGTGCTCAGAACAAAAGAACTGTGTTTCCTACACACACGGACCATATCTAGATCAACTCTGCTTCTGAAACTGATACAAACCACAGGTCCTCTAACATCCAATGCGTTTCAGTTAAGAGCGAGAAACGTGGGAGCTTCGTGTACAATATAGCTTCGTTTGAGCTGAAAATTGACTGCGTTTACCTGAAACGAAGTCTCGCTTGGAGGAAGACACAGAGCCTGGCATTTAACTCCGTTTCTGAAGGGAAACACACAGCACAGTTCTCATCCATGACACACACTCTGCTTTAGAGCAAGAAGCACGCTCTTGCTTTCTAGAGTCTCTAATAAGGCGGGAAACGTGAGAGTGCTCAGAACAAAAGAACTGTGTTTCCTACACACACGGACCATATCTAGTTCAACTCTGCTTCTGAAACTCATACAAACCACAGGTCCTCTAACATCCAATGCGTTTCAGATAAGAGCGAGAAACGTGGGAGCTTCGTGTACAATATAGCTTCTTTTGAGCTGAAAAGTGAAGAACACGCTCTTGCTTTCTAGAGTCTCTAATAAGGCGGGAAACGTGAGAGTGCTCAGAACATAAGAACTGTGTTTCCTACACACACGGACCATATCTAGTTCAACTCTGCTTCTGAAACTCATACAAACCACAGGTCCTCTAACATCCAATGCGTTTCAGTTAAGAGCGAGAAACATGGGAGCTTCGTGTACAATATAGCTTCGTTTGAGCTGAGAAGTGACTGCGTTTACCTGAAACGAAGTCTCGCTTGGAGGAAGACACAGAGACTGGCATTTAACTCCGTTTCTGAAGGGAAACACACAGCACAGTTCTCATCCGTGAAACACACTCTGCTTTAGAGCAAGAAGCACGCTCTTGCTTTGTAGAGTCTCTAATAAGGCAGGCAACGTGAGAGTGCTCAGAACAAAAGAACTGTGTTTCCTACACACACGGACCATATCTAGTTCAACTCTGCTTCTGAAACTGATACAAACCACAGGTCCTCTAACATCCAATGCGTTTCAGTTAAGAGCGAGAAACGTGGGAGCTTCATGTATAATATAGCTTCCTTTGAGCTGAAAAGTGACTGCGTTTACCTGAAACGAAGTCTCGCTTGGAGGAAGACACAGAGACTGGCATTTAACTCCGTTTCTGAAGGGAAACACACAGCACAGTTCTCATCCGTGAAACACACTCTGCTTTAGAGCAAGAAGCACGCTCTTGCTTTCTAGAGTCTCTAATAAGGCGGGCAAAGTGAGAGTGCTCAGAACAAAAGAACTGTGTTTCCTACACACACGGACCATATCTAGTTCAACTCTGCTTCTGAAACTGATACAAACCACAGGTCCTCTAACATCCAATGCGTTTCAGTTAAGAGCGAGAAACATGGTAGCTTCATGTACAATATAGCTTCCTTTGAGCTGAAAAGTGACTGCGTTTACCTGAAACGAAGTCTCGCTTGGAGGAAGACACAGAGCCTGGCATTTAACTCCGTTTCTGAAGGGAAACACACAGCACAGTTCTCATCCGTGAAACACACTCTGCTTTAGAGCAAGAAGCACGCTCTTGCTTTCTAGAGTCTCTAATAAGGCAGGCAACGTGAGAGTGCTCAGAACAAAAGAACTGTGTTTCCTACACACACGGACCACATCTAGTTCAACTCCGCATCTGAAACTGATACAAACCACAGGTCCTCTAACATCCAATGCGTTTCAGTTAAGAGCGAGAAACGTGGGAGCTTCGTGTACAATATAGCTTCGTTTGAGCTGAAAAGTGACTGCGTTTACCTGAAACGAAGTCTCGCTTGGAGGAAGACACAGAGCCTGGCATTTAACTCCGTTTCTGAAGGGAAACACACAGCACAGTTCTCATCCATGAAATACACTCTGCTTTAGAGCAAGAAGCACGCTCTTGCTTTCTAGAGTCTCTAATAAGGCGGGCAACGTGAGAGTGCTCAGAACAAAAGAACTGTGTTTCCTACACACACGGACCATATCTAGATCAACTCTGCTTCTGAAACTGATACAAACCACAGGTCCTCTAACATCCAATGCGTTTCAGTTAAGAGCGAGAAACGTGGGAGCTTCGTGTACAATATAGCTTCGTTTGAGCTGAAAATTGACTGCGTTTACCTGAAACGAAGTCTCGCTTGGAGGAAGACACAGAGCCTGGCATTTAACTCCGTTTCTGAAGGGAAACACACAGCACAGTTCTCATCCATGAAACACACTCTGCTTTAGAGCAAGAAGCACGCTCTTGCTTTCTAGAGTCTCTAATAAGGCGGGAAACGTGAGAGTGCTCAGAACAAAAGAACTGTGTTTCCTACACACACGGACCATATCTAGTTCAACTCTGCTTCTGAAACTCATACAAACCACAGGTCCTCTAACATCCAATGCGTTTCAGATAAGAGCGAGAAACGTGGGAGCTTCGTGTACAATATAGCTTCTTTTGAGCTGAAAAGTGAAGAACACGCTCTTGCTTTCTAGAGTCTCTAATAAGGCGGGAAACGTGAGAGTGCTCAGAACAAAAGAACTGTGTTTCCTACACAAACGGACCATATCTAGTTCAACTCTGCTTCTGATACTGAAACAAACCACAGGTCCTCTAACATCCAATGCGTTTCATTTAGGAGCGAGAAACGTGGGAGCTTCGTGTACAATATAGCTTCGTTTGAGCTGAAAAGTGACTGCGTTTACCTGAAACGAAGTCTCGCTTGGAGGAAGACACAGAGCCTGGCATTTAACTCCGTTTCTGAAGGGAAACACACAGCACAGTTCTCATCCATGAAACACACTCTGCGTTAGAGCAAGAAGCACGCTCTTGCTTTCTAGAGTCTCTAATAAGGCGGGAAACGTGAGAGTGCTCAGAACAAAAGAACTGTGTTTCCTACACACACGGACCATATCTAGTTCAACTCTGATTCTGAAACTCATACAAACCACAGGTCCTCTAACATCCAATGCGTTTCAGTTAAGAGCGAGAAACGTGGGAGCTTCGTGTACAATATAGCCTCGTTTGAGCTGAAAAGTGACTGCGTTTACCTGAAACGAAGTCTCGCTTGGAGGAAGACACAGAGCCTGGCATTTAACTCCGTTTCTGAAGGGAAACACACAGCACAGTTCTCATCCATGACACACACTCTGCTTTAGAGCAAGAAGCACGCTCTTGCTTTCTAGAGTCTCTAATAAGGCGGGAAACGTGAGAGTGCTCAGAACAAAACAACTGTGTTTCCTAAACACACGGACCATATCTAGTTCAACTCTGCTTCTGAAACTGATACAAACCACAGGTCCTCTAACATCCAATGCGTTTCAGTTAAGAGCGAGAAACGTGGGAGCTTCGTGTACAATATAGCTTCGTTTGAGCTGAAAAGTGACTGCGTTTACCTGAAACGAAGTCTCGCTTGGAGGAAGACACAGAGACTGGCATTTAACTCCGTTTCTGAAGGGAAACACACAGCACAGTTCTCATCCGTGAAACACACTCTGCTTTAGAGCAAGAAGCACGCTCTTGCTTTCTAGAGTCTCTAATAAGGCGGGCAAAGTGAGAGTGCTCAGAACAAAAGAACTGTGTTTCCTACACACACGGACCATATCTAGTTCAACTCTGCTTCTGAAACTGATACAAACCACAGGTCCTCTAACATCCAATGCGTTTCAGTTAAGAGCGAGAAACATGGGAGCTTCATGTACAATATAGCTTCCTTTGAGCTGAAAAGTGACTGCGTTTACCTGAAACGAAGTCTCGCTTGGAGGAAGACACAGAGCCTGGCATTTAACTCCGTTTCTGAAGGGAAACACAAAGCACAGTTCTCATCCGTGAAACACACTCTGCTTTAGAGCAAGAAGCACGCTCTTGCTTTCTAGAGTCTCTAATAAGGCAGGCAACGTGAGAGTGCTCAGAACAAAAGAACTGTGTTTCCTACACACACGGACCACATCTAGTTCAACTCTGCATCTGAAACTGATACAAACCACAGGTCCTCTAACATCCAATGCCTTTCAGTTAAGAGCGAGAAACGTGGGAGCTTCGTGTACAATATAGCTTCGTTTGAGCTGAAAAGTGAAGAAGCACGCTCTTGCTTTCTAGAGTCTCTAATAAGGCGGGAAACGTGAGAGTGCTCAGAACAAAAGAACTGTGTTTCCTACACACACGGACCATATCTAGTTCAACTCTGCTTCTGAAACTGATACAAACCACAGGTCCTCTAACATCCAATGCGTTTCAGTTAAGAGCGAGAAACGTGGGAGCTTCGTGTACAATATAGCTTCGTTTGAGCTGAAAATTGACTGCGTTTACCTGAAACGAAGTCTCGCTTGGAGGAAGACACAGAGCCTGGCATTTAACTCCGTTTCTGAAGGGAAACACACAGCACAGTTCTCATCCATGAAACACACTCTGCTTTAGAGCAAGAAGCACGCTCTTGCTTTCTAGAGTCTCTAATAAGGCGGGAAAAGTGAGAGTGCTCAGAACAAAAGAACTGTGTTTCCTACACACACGGACCATATCTAGTTCAACTCTGCTTCTGAAACTCATACAAACCACAGGTCCTCTAACATCCAATGCGTTTCAGATAAGAGCGAGAAATGTGGGAGCTTCGTGTACAATATAGCTTCGTTTGAGCTGAAAAGTGACTGCGTTTACCTGAAACGAAGTCTCGCTTGGAGGAAGACACAGAGCTTGGCATTTAACTCCGTTTCTGAAGGGAAACACACAGCACAGTTCTCATCCATGAAACACACTCTGCTTTAGAGCAAGAAGCACGCTCTTGCTTTCTAGAGTCTCTAATAAGGCGGGAAACGTGAGAGTGCTCAGAACAAAAGAACTGTGTTTCCTACACACACGGACCATATCTAGTTCAACTCTGCTTCTGAAACTCATACAAGCCACAGGTCCTCTAATATCCAATGCGTTTCAGTTAAGAGCGAGAAACGTGGGAGCTTCGTGTACAATATAGCTTCCTTTGAGCTGAAAAGTGAAGAAGCACGCTCTTGCTTTCTAGAGTCTCTAATAAGGCGGGAAACGTGAGAGTGCTCAGAACAAAAGAACTGTGTTTCCTACACACACGGACCATATCTAGTTCAACTCTGCTTCTGATACTGAAACAAACCACAGGTCCTCTAACATCCAATGCGTTTCAGTTAGGAGCGAGAAACGTGGGAGCTTCGTGTACAATATAGCTTCGTTTGAGCTGAAAAGTGACTGCGTTTACCTGAAACGAAGTCTCGCTTGGAAGAAGACACAGAGCCTGGCATTTAACTCTGTTTCTGAAGGGAAACACACAGCACAGTTCTCATCCATGAAACACACTCTGCTTTAGAGCAAGAAGCACGCTCTTACTTTCTAGAGTCTCTAATAAGGCGGGAAACGTGAGAGTGCTCAGAAAAAAAGAACTGTGTTTCCTACACACACGGACCATATCTAGTTCAACTCTGATTCTGAAACTGATACAAACCACAGGTCCTCTAACGTCCAATGCGTTTCAGTTAAGAGCGAGAAACGTGGGAGCTTCGTGTACAATATAGCTTCGTTTGAGCTGAGAAGTGACTGCGTTTACCTGAAACGAAGTCTCGCTTGGAAGAAGACACAGAGCCTGGCATTTAACTCTGTTTCTGAAGGGAAACACACAGCACAGTTCTCATCCATGAAACACACTCTGCTTTAGAGCAAGAAGCACGCTCTTGCTTTCTAGAGTCTCTAATAAGGCGGGAAAGGTGAGAGTGCTCAGAACAAAAGAACTGTGTTTCCTACACACACGGACCATATCTAGTTCAACTCTGCTTCTGAAACTCATACAAACCACAGGTCCTCTAACATCCAATGCGTTTCAGTTAAGAGCGAGAAACATGGGAGCTTCGTGTACAATATAGCTTCGTTTGAGCTGAGAAGTGACTGCGTTTACCTGAAACGAAGTCTCGCTTGGAGGAAGACACAGAGACTGGCATTTAACTCCGTTTCTGAAGGGAAACACACAGCACAGTTCTCATCCGTGAAACACCCTCTGCTTTAGAGCAAGAAGCACGCTCTTGCGTTCTAGAGTCTCTAATAAGGCAGGCAACGTGAGAGTGCTCAGAACAAAAGAACTGTGTTTCCTACACACACGGACCATATCTAGTTCAACTCTGCTTCTGAAACTGATACAAACCACAGGTCCTCTAACATCCAATGCGTTTCAGTTAAGAGCGAGAAACGTGGGAGCTTCATGTACAATATAGCTTCCTTTGAGCTGAAAAGTGACTGCGTTTACCTGAAACGAAGTCTCGCTTGGAATAAGACACAGAGACTGGCATTTAACTCCGTTTCTGAAGGGAAACACACAGCACAGTTCTCATCCGTGAAACACACTCTGCTTTAGAGCAAGAAGCACGCTCTTGCTTTCTAGAGTCTCTAATAAGGCGGGAAACGTGAGAGTGCTCAGAACAAAAGAACTGTGTTTCCTACACACACGGACCATATCTAGTTCAACTCTGCTTCTGAAACTCATACAAACCACAGGTCCTCTAACATCCAATGCGTTTCAGTTAAGAGCGAGAAACGTGGGAGCTTCGTGTACAATATAGCTTCGTTTGAGCTGAAAATTGACTGCGTTTACCTGAAACGAAGTCTCGCTTGGAGGAAGACACAGAGCCTGGCATTTAACTCCGTTTCTGAAGGGAAACACACAGCACAGTTCTCATCCATGAAACACACTCTGCTTTAGAGCAAGAAGCACGCTCTTACTTTCTAGAGTCTCTAATAAGGCGGGAAACGTGAGAGTGCTCAGAAAAAAAGAACTGTGTTTCCTACACACACGGACCATATCTAGTTCAACTCTGATTCTGAAACTGATACAAACCACAGGTCCTCTAACGTCCAATGCGTTTCAGTTAAGAGCGAGAAACGTGGGAGCTTCGTGTACAATATAGCTTCGTTTGAGCTGAGAAGTGACTGCGTTTACCTGAAACGAAGTCTCGCTTGGAAGAAGACACAGAGCCTGGCATTTAACTCTGTTTCTGAAGGGAAACACACAGCACAGTTCTCATCCATGAAACACACTCTGCTTTAGAGCAAGAAGCACGCTCTTGCTTTCTAGAGTCTCTAATAAGGCGGGAAAGGTGAGAGTGCTCAGAACAAAAGAACTGTGTTTCCTACACACACGGACCATATCTAGTTCAACTCTGCTTCTGAAACTCATACAAACCACAGGTCCTCTAACATCCAATGCGTTTCAGTTAAGAGCGAGAAACATGGGAGCTTCGTGTACAATATAGCTTCGTTTGAGCTGAGAAGTGACTGCGTTTACCTGAAACGAAGTCTCGCTTGGAGGAAGACACAGAGACTGGCATTTAACTCCGTTTCTGAAGGGAAACACACAGCACAGTTCTCATCCGTGAAACACCCTCTGCTTTAGAGCAAGAAGCACGCTCTTGCGTTCTAGAGTCTCTAATAAGGCAGGCAACGTGAGAGTGCTCAGAACAAAAGAACTGTGTTTCCTACACACACGGACCATATCTAGTTCAACTCTGCTTCTGAAACTGATACAAACCACAGGTCCTCTAACATCCAATGCGTTTCAGTTAAGAGCGAGAAACGTGGGAGCTTCATGTACAATATAGCTTCCTTTGAGCTGAAAAGTGACTGCGTTTACCTGAAACGAAGTCTCGCTTGGAATAAGACACAGAGACTGGCATTTAACTCCGTTTCTGAAGGGAAACACACAGCACAGTTCTCATCCGTGAAACACACTCTGCTTTAGAGCAAGAAGCACGCTCTTGCTTTCTAGAGTCTCTAATAAGGCGGGAAACGTGAGAGTGCTCAGAACAAAAGAACTGTGTTTCCTACACACACGGACCATATCTAGTTCAACTCTGCTTCTGAAACTCATACAAACCACAGGTCCTCTAACATCCAATGCGTTTCAGTTAAGAGCGAGAAACGTGGGAGCTTCGTGTACAATATAGCTTCGTTTGAGCTGAAAATTGACTGCGTTTACCTGAAACGAAGTCTCGCTTGGAGGAAGACACAGAGCCTGGCATTTAACTCCGTTTCTGAAGGGAAACACACAGCACAGTTCTCATCCATGAAACACACTCTGCTTTAGAGCAAGAAGCACGCTCTTGCTTTCTAGAGTCTCTA
>CATKUM010000573.1:0-16843 GCA_949786405.1 Onychomys arenicola
TGTCTTTTTCGCTGATCTACGTGGAGAGAAGAACTCGAGAAAGTCCTCTTCCAGCCGCGTTAGAAGTGCACCTTCACTCCTCTACGCGTCACCTGGCTTGCATGCAGAAGCTCGATAGAAGCAGCAATGTGTGGGGTGGGCATGTAGAGACTTCGACGACGATATTTTCTGCTGCATGTGCTGAAATGGTTGCTGTTGTTGCTGCAAATGCCTCGATCAGACTTCGCGCAACAGCACTTCCTCTCTAACAAAAGAAAACGTCTCTCTTCTTTATATCCACAGGCGTCTCCCTCTCTCCTACATGCTCCTCCTCTCGCTGCTGTTGCGAATATCATGCTGAACACTATGTGAGGCGCCGAGATGTCCCTACACCTACAGCTATTATCTCCATATACATGCCAACATCCATATCTGCATATATATATATATATATATCTATGAGCAGGGCAACGTATGTGAAGATACAGATATATCTATATATATACATACCTCTCTTTTTGCGAATCACTATTTATATATATACATATATATATATATATATATACGAACGTTGCATGTGGAGACGGCATGTTTATACACAGGCCGACCTCTATGTATACATATATACGTCTGTATGTGCGAGTTCATTTATGGAGAGCGATGCGATATGAACAAATATAAACATGAATATATATCTATATATACATGCTTATAGCTCTGTATGTATAGTAGATCAGGTTCGAGTGCTCCAGTTGCAAACGTGCAGTTGAACGGAGTTCGTGGAACGATGAAATGAAGCTTTTTGTATGCGTCGGGCTTCTTCTTCAACTGAACCTCTCTGCAACCATCTCATACATATATATATATATACATATATATACATATATATATATATTGATTACTTGTATCTCCCTTGCATGCGCTGCGACAGAAACAGCCGAGCAGCCAAGTGCTGCTGGTGTTTGACAAAGATGACCTCCAGACACTGCCGTGTTTCTTTCTTCGCAATGCACGTGCATGTTCCTCACTGCCTAGCAACCTTCAAAGCTTCCACAGAACTGTGTGCACATTAATAAACCCCCTATCTCTCTCTCTCCTTCTCTCTCTCTTTCTCTCTCTCTCTCTCTCTCCCTCTCTCTTTCTCTCTCTCTCTCTCTACACGTATATATACATATATATGTAGGGAATTGGCCTACCAGTCATGACAAAGAGAAGATCTCATTTGCTGCTGTTCTTCCTCAAGACTGACACTCCTTGGCGGAGATCCGTATTTCCCATCTACATATACGTCTAACTATAGACATCTATTTGTAAACATCTATCTATAAACATCTATTCATAAACAGCTATCTATAAACATCTATTTAAAAACATCTATCTCTATACATCTGTCTATATACATCTATCTGTATACCTATACTCATGTTTCTGTGCCTCCTCTCTTTCTGTCTCCCCTCCTGTCTCCCTTCCTATCTCCACTGCTGTCTCCTACTCACTCTTCCTGTCTTCCTGTCTCTGGCGCAATCTGCTTGACGAGAGTGCGGGTGTTTTTTTCGTAGGAGATGGAAGACGAGAGTAACTCAAACAGAGCATGCAGATTTCGGTAAACCAAACAAAGCATGCAGACTCTCCTCCGTTTTGTGTTTAAAAAGACATATCTTCTCCCCACACATCTATTCAGCGAAATTCCCTTCCTCTCCTTCCTATTCCACGTATCCCAACATATATATATATATATATATATATATATATATATATATATATATATGTATATATACCTACTTTCCACATATGTATATATGTATATACATATATATATCTACTTATACGTCTATCTCTCCCTATATATATACATATGTTGGTGTATCTATCTCCAGATATACATCTATTTCAATATAGTCAAATGCATATACGCGGGTGTATCTCTCTATGGGCATATATCCCTATATATCTCTCTATATACATGTTGTTCAGTTCTACACGTCGTCATTGCCTTGCTGCTGGTGAAGCTGCCCCTCGAGACATCGTCTGCTGCTGTTTTATGAGGAGACGTGCATGCAGTCGAAGTGCGAAGTCGCTGCTGCCTTGCATGCACCCCACCCGCATGCATGCACAAAAAAAAGAGACAGGCTGGGAGATAGAAACAGAGAGAGTAAACATACGTGCACGTCGACGAAGAGAAAGAAGAACGAGAAGAAAAAGAAGGAAAGAAAACGTAAACACGAAGAAGAAGACAAGAAGAAGCACCAGCGAAGAAGAAGGAGAGGAAGAAGAAGGAGAGGAAGAAGAAAAAGAAGAGGAAGAAGAAGAAGGGTTGCGAATGTGTTTGCATGCATGTTTCATCGAACAGCAACGACAATACACTCCTCTTTTGCGTCTCTCTCGTTCTGAAGGTGCACGCATGCGTCTCTGATCGCTGCTGCATGTGTCTCCATATAGTTTGAAGATGATTTCTTGCTGCATGCGTGCGAAGAAGCTTCTCTTCTTTATCTTCGCAACGCGTGCGAGTGTTTCAGAATGGTTATCTCTACGCTGAAAAACAAAGAAATCCAATATTGACCTTTAGTGCAGGTTGCCTGCGGTCAGTAGCGCTCTCGAACTCGATATATTAGCAGTGCATGCACAAAGAGCAAGAAACCAACTGCATGCGTCGTCGCTTTTCAGCGTGCATGCAGCAGTCAAGAGATCTCCAATTGCATTTCAGCTGCTTGAATGTTTCAAAGGTTGCCGCCTGCCTTCGGTCATGTGGGGAAAGTAAATTTCCGCCAAGAAACATCTATATCTCTTCTTCTCTCTTCGGTGGCCTCACCGTTTCCCAAAGACAAAGATAACCTATCATGTGACATGCACCCTTGGAGACTATGCATGCACTACTTGGATATATATATATATATAAATATATATATATATATATATATATATATATAGGAGAAGTGGAGCTGCATGGAAAGGCGGTCTGGAGGTGAAAGATGTGCTGCTGTCTTTTCTGCTGCAGTTTGCCGATGATACAGCAGGAGAGAGAGGATGAATGTTGCAGCAGCACATTGCCTTTGAAAAAGAAGGATAGCGTCTTGCAGCGAGCTGTTGCTGCGGATACTCACAAACGGAGACAGCGCTATCACATAGAGATATGCACATCTGCTGCTGCTGTTGCTGGACAACTGCATGCAGCAGCAGTCGTTGCTGGAGAGAGAGACGTGGAAGTGGAGACAGCAGCAGCACGAGCAGCAAGGAGAGCAACACAAGAAGGACAACATGAAGCAGAAATGAAGCAAAGAATCCCCTTTGAAATATGTGCGGTGTATGGAGCACCTCCATACATTCCTGCTGCAGGTTGCCCTATCGATCAGCACCTCGCAGCCTTCGTAAATCACAGGTATTTGCTGCTGCTGCTGAAGAAGAAGAAGAAAAGTGAAAAGCTTCGTCTTCTACCGTCATACATTGAAACTCCTGCTCTTTTCTATGCTCTTCTGTGTTTCGGCTTCTCCTGCTGCTGCTCTTCTCCTGCTGCTGCTCTTTTGCTGCTGCTGCTGTTTCTCCACCAGCCACTGCTTTGTTCTGCTGCTGCTGCTGCTGTTGATTCAGCCTGCTGCTGCTCTTCCTTCTGCTGCTGCTGTTCTGCGCCTCTGCTGCTGTTGTTGCTATAACTAATGGTGCTGCTGCTATTGCTGCTATTTCCTTTTTGCTGCTGCTGCTGCTGCCGCTCTTTGGAGCGTTCGATTCTTCCTTTCTTTTGGATGTCGCTTCGCTGGTTTTTTGCTGAAGATTCTGCTGCTGCCGGTGCATGCACGAGGGTCTGCGAGGAAACTGCTGCTGCACTGCTGCGCGCATGCAGCCAGCAACCGCCTTCACTTCGTTGGCGTGTGATGTGGACGGCGGGGAGGGGGGGGTGTCTCTGCAGCGCATGCAAGTGATTGGCATTTCTTCTCCATGCATGCATGTCTGCGATGCCTCGGGTTTCCTCTACATATCTCCGTATATATAAACAGAGGAAAAGACACATGTATACACAAATACTATACGCATTTATAGATATAGATTTCAGGGTCGTAGATATACATATATATATATATATATATGTATATATATATATATGTCTATATGTATATATGTATATGTATGTGTTTGAAGGGATGTGAATATGAAGTGTCCTCCGCAGCAGGATGCAGTGGAATTGTCACAAGCATAAAGACGGTTTCATACACATGCCTTCACGCTGTATCTGTCTCTCTCTCTCTCTCTCCACATATGTATACAGATATGTGAGTGTGTATCTATACATCTGTCTACACATCCATACATCTTCCCTTTTCGTAGATATCTTTGTATATTTGCACTTCACTGCATATGTCTCTCTTGTTCTGTTTCCACGGAGAAACGCCCTTAAGAAGGATGACTTGCTTGCATGCAGTTGAAGCCGTTGTGTTCTTCTCTTGGAAGAATTGCTGAGGTGAAGAGAGAGAGAGAGAGAGAGAAAGGCAAGCGAAGGCTCGTTAAGCGATAGACAGAGAAACGTCTCTCTTTCTTCGTCCAAGAGGCACTGCATGCCCACCGCACCAAATCCTGCATCGTGGACAGAGTCGCTGCTGCTGTGGACGCTGCTGCGGTTGCTGCTGCTGTTGCTGCTGCTGCTGCTGTTGCTGCTGCTGTTGCTGCTGCTGCTGTTGCTGCTACCGTTCAGACGCAACAAAATTCTTTTCACGCGGCTTCGCTCTGGCTTGTATTTGTATGGACGTCTGCTGGTGCACATGCAAATAAGAGGTAGTTTACCTCAAGAGAGAGAAGAAACAGAAAAGGAAGGAGAAACAGAACAAGACGAAGAAGAAGAAGAAGAAGAAGTGCTGGTTGTTTCGAATGGCCGAAGCTACACGCTTCCTTCCTTCGTTCAGTTGCACGAGGTATTTACAAAACGTCGTCTTTCCTCTCGCACTGCTTCACATATATTTTTGGTGAATATATACACGCGTAAATCTCTCTATGTATATATTTCTATGTCTATCTCTCTTATTTTCACGTCGAATACATGTGGAGATATCTCTATGAACCCGTACATTCTCTCCACATCTCTCTCTATTTCCATATATCGATATAAACACTCTCTTTCTCTTTCTGTCTCTATATTCATCTGAAAAGTATTCTATCTATATATATATGTATATATCTGTCTGGCTCTCTTCCTCTTTAACTCTTTATATCTTTCTTTTTTTCCATGTAGAGTTCTTTATGTATCTGTATCTTCATATCTCTCTACTCCGACAAAGAACTGTCCAATTTTCTTTACGGAAATATAAGTGTGAAGATCCTCTAAATCTGTCTTTCCTTCTGTCTCTTTATCTCTCTTTTTAAATATATACATATATATATATATATATGTATCTGGATTCGTATAGAGACTCATGCTGCTCTCTCTCTCTCTCTCTCTCTCTCTCTCTCTATATATATATATATATATATATATATATATATGTAGACAAACATATATGTGTAGGTATATATAGAGATGTAGATGAATATATGTAGATAGATATCTGTGTATGTATAGAGGACGCAGCATAGATATATAGACATCTCTACGTAGTTCTATGTAGACGTGTATACCTAGAGAGACATGTGCACCCCTATGGTTATATTGAAAGTGCTGCTCGCTCTTGTCAATTTGCTGCTGCAGGAAAAAGAATTTGCCTTCTTTCTGGCATCCCACGAAGGCAGCAATCATTTTTCTGCTGCTGCTGCAGCGCCTTTTCCCACGGGTGTCTCTCCTGACGTATCTGCTGCTCCTGCTGCTCCTGCTGCCCCTGGTATCAACCAGGCAGTTGTATACAACATTTCTTCTTCTTCTTCTTCTTCTTCTTCTTCTTCTTCTTCTCTTCTTCTTCAGCAGCAGCAGCATTTCTCTTCTGCTGCTCCTTCTAGACATGCA
Source organism: Onychomys arenicola (assembly GCA_949786405.1). Classification (NCBI taxonomy): domain Eukaryota; kingdom Metazoa; phylum Chordata; class Mammalia; order Rodentia; family Cricetidae; genus Onychomys; species Onychomys arenicola. The sequence goes on from CATKUM010000573.1 coordinate 5,900, forward strand.
GTGCAGCAGGAAGAAAGAGGGTCTGCATGCATGCGGCGAGGTGGTGATACAGCCCAGAGGCACACGCCTGCCCAACCTTCTTCACTGAAGGCAGCAAAAGAAGACAAAGAAGAAGAACAAAGAGAAGAAGAAGAAGAAGAAGAGGAAGAGGAAGAAGGAGAAGAAGAAGAAGAGGAAGAAGAAAGAGAAAGAGGTCGCAGGGCCTCCCTTGAGGAGTTGAATCATCTGCCTTCCCGTGCTACTGCTGCTGCTGCTTTGCCTACTCGACGTCCCTGCTGCAGGAGGCGAGAGCATTCGATAAAATCGAAGCCGCAGCAGCAGCAGCAGCAATTTGCACTGATAGCTGCTGAGCAGCAGCAGCAGCAACAAGGAGCAGCAGCTCTTCTCCTTCCAGCCCCGCAAGATGCCGATGCTGCTGCAACAGCTCCTGCAGCAAAACGTCCTCTCTCGAGACAGAAGGCAGCAGCAGGAGAGACAGCAGCAGAACAGACAGTAGCAACAGCAGCAGCAGGGAAGACAGGAGCAGCAGGAGATTGCTGCTGCAGTGGTAGGGTTTGTTGCAATGAGGGAAGCACTACTGGAAGCAGCAACGGCAATGTTGTTTCCGGTGGGATGAAGAGAGACATGTTAGCAGCAGCAGGAGCACAAATGCCAAGCACTGCTGGTGCTGCTGCTGAGACGCAGAGCGATCCTCCTGGTGCAGCAGACCGCAGCAGCAACCCACGTCCTGCTGTTAACGAGAAGGCCTGTAATGCTGCTGCTGCTGGTGCTGCTGCTGCCCTCCTGCACAGGGGAAGGTCTGCATCCACCTCTTTGAAAAATGGAAGAGTCAATGCATGCGCTTCACCTCGCCCCCCGAAAACTGCAGAAATATCTCCCCCTTCCAGCGAAGCTGCTGCTGTCAGGGAGGGGCTGCTGGGGCGCAGAATGCACCTGCAACAGAAACAAAGGAAGCAGCAGCAAAAGCAAGACGGGCCGCAGCAGACACACCAGCAGAAGCAGCAGCAACAGCAACAACAAGTTGTTGGCAGAGGCAGAAACACCAGCAGCAACACATCAAAATTGCAAAAGACGAAGATATCGCATTCGAAGACGCACGTAACGATTGTTCCTTCTGCTGCTGCTTCTGCATCTGCGTCTGCTGCTGCTGCTGCCGCTGCTGCAGCAGCTGCGAAAGCGCGAAGAGAGCTGCATGCTCTCCACAACATCCCCTCCGCGGGACAAGTCGTTTGTGGGGATGGTGCTGCTGCTGCTGCGGCGAAGAAGAAGAAGCACGGCCAAGCAGCAGCAGCTGCTGCAGCAGCACTTCTCCCTGGTGCAGCTTCCTCCTTCACCAGCAGCAGCAACAGCAGCAGGAGATCCGCAACTTCTTTCACCGGCTTCCCAGCGTCTTCTTCCCATGCTCTCCGCGCAACAGCGTCGCCCGTAGGATCAACAGCAGCAGCAAGAGCAGCAGCAGCAGCAGCAAGAGCAGCAGCAGCAGCAAGAGCAGCAGCAGCAGGAGGAAGAGCAGCAGCGTCGCAAGTAGCAGCAGCAGGAAGAGGAAGCGTAGCAGCAGGAAGGAGACCAGCAGCAGGAGTTCCATTGATGAAGCAGAAGAAGAGAAGGAACAGTAATGCAAGCTCAATGGATGCTGCCTCTTCAAGTCATGCTGTTGATGCGTCATTGCTGCAGCAACAGCAGCGTTCATGTTCTCGCGTATACATTCCAACGCGGGGAAGAACGCATGCAGCAGCAACATCATCATCGTCTTCCTCGACGTCTATCGGACCCCACAACCCTGCAACAGCAGCAGGGAACTATGCTCGAGCAGCAGATATCCCGCATGCATGCCCTTTGCATGCAGCAGCAGCAGCAGCAAATGCTCACAGAGTTGGAAGGGCTGCGGAACAGGACATCCTGCTTCCGCTGATGTCTATACCAGCGTCATCACTGCAGCAACACGCGTTGCTTCGCTCTTCCCATGGAAGAGAAGAAGAAGGTGAAGCAGCAACACGCCTGTCGTGTACCGCATCTCACAGACGGACAGCAGCAGCATGCAGTGCAGATCTTCAAAAAAGTCTTCATCCACAAGCGAGGTTGCTGACGCATGCAACAGCTTTTTCAAAGGTGCTCCCAGACCCAAGAGCAGCAGCAGCAGGAGGAGCAGCAGCAGCAGCAGGAGGAGCAGCAGCAGCAGCAGGAGGAGCAGCAACAGCAGGAGGAGCAGCAGCAGCAGGAGCAGCAGCACCAGGAGCAGGAGCAGCAGCACCAGGAGCAGGAGCAGCAGCAGCAGGAGCAGGAGCAGCAGGAGCAGCAGGAGCAGGAGCAGCAGCAGCAAGAGCAGCAGCAGCAAGAGCAGCAGCAGCAAGAGCAGCAGCAGCGTTAGCAGGAGCAGCAGGAGAACCAGCAAAATTGCCTGATCTCGACCCTCTACCTGCTTGCGGTTGCTCATGCAGCGACAGGGACTATTCTGAGATGAAACCACAAGGCACATGCTTCGCCGGTCACGCAGACCTCTCGTGCAGCAGCGTAGCAGCAAGAGAAGCAGCGGCGATAGATGCAGCAGGAAGAGCAGCAGCAGCAGCAGCGGAACACATCGGTGGAACTGCTGCTGGATGGCGAGCCCTCCGCCTTAGTGCGTGTAGGACAGTTCATTGTGCTGCTGCTGCAGCAGCAACTTTAGAAGACGCTCCAGCAGTTTCTGCTGCTGCCAGTGCACTGCAGCAGCAAGTCATTCCTTCTTCCCCTGTGCTGCCAGCACTCCCCTCCCCCCCAGCAGCGCAGGGTGCTGCGCTGCTGTCTCCACAAGGCACACACATGCGAAAGTGCATATATCATCCTGCGAGAAGCAGCACCAGCAGCTTTCCGTGCTCATCCAAAGTCAGAAACGCATCTGCTGCTCCTGTTGCAGTCTTCACTCGAGCAGCAGCACCAGCAGCAGCTTCGCACCCCATACCATGCAGAGAAGCAACAGCAGCAACAGCAGTAGGAATGCTTCCTTGCTGTCTCTATTCCCCTACTTCAGGAGCTGCTTGGGCACCTCATGCAGCAGCAGATACTCTTGACTCACCTTCTAAAGTAGAACAACCTGCTGCAGGTGCAACCCCTGGCATTTCAATCCACAGCACACTAGCACACCAAACTGCAGCAGCACATGGAGCAGCAGCAGCAGCAGCACACCAAATAGCAGGAGCACATCAAACAGCAGCAGCACATCGAACGGCAGCAGCAAGGAACCGGACAGCAGCAGCGCACCTGCCAGCAACAGCACATCGAGCAGCAGCGTCTATACGCCGTTCAGAACGAGCAGGCGAAGAAGCAGCAGCAGTAGGTCTCTTGTGTATGGAAGAAACGCGAGCAGGAGCAGCAAGGAATTCCCGTCCACGTGTCAGAGAGGCAGCAGCAGCAGCAGCAGCGCCAGTCTCGTCTTCTGCAGAAGCAACTGCTGGTTCTTTTCGCTATGGAAAGACATACCTGCTTGAGCGTGAAAGAGAAATAGATACGCCCTTTACAGATATCACTGCATGCGCTCACTTTTACAAACACAATAGAAAAAGCATTCACCCCTCTTTATCTTCGTCTACTTCTTCTTCTTCGTCTTCTTTTTCTTCTCCTAACTTTGCATCTGCTTCACGCTGCACGACAGCAGAGACGTATGCAGCCTTAGATGGGTATATGCCTTTCGAGTGTCTTTCCGCTGCTGCTGCTGCTGGTGCCAGATATCCATCATCACTAATGCAGCAGGGAGTTCTTTGTATCTCTTCTGCTGCTCCTAGTCTTGCTTCCTAGTCGACTCAGTTCTCTCTTCTCCGTTCTCTTCTGCTTCCCTCACACATCCACTAGTGCCTCTTCTTCCGCCTGAGCTTCTTCGGCGAAGACAGGCCTCTTTCATTTGCCGCTTCACCTGCTGCCAAGGAAAAGAAAGGACGTATCTGACACCTCTCTCTCTTCCAGTCTGGCGCATCATCATCTGACTCCCCTATACCCACCTGCTGGCGTTCGCACTTCTCTTCAGGACGCGACGCCAAGCTCCAAGCAGCTGCTACTCTTCCCTTCTTAGCAACAGCAACAGCAACAGCAGCAGTAGGAACAGCAGCAGCAACAGCAGCAGTAACAGCAGTAGGAACAGCAGCAGCAACAGCAACAGCAGCAGCAGTAGGAGCAGCAGCAGCAGTACTGCACTTGTGCGGGATTCCCTGATTCTCTGGATGAAGATAAAGACGTATCTGAGCTCAAGACAAACAGCTGTCTATACTCCACCAAGAATACGTATATATACATATACAAAGATGCCTCTTGTATATATATATATATATATATATATATATATGTATATATAAAGATGCCTCCTACATATATATATATATATATATATATATATATATATATATATATATATATATATATGCGTCTTCTTGGTCCATATACACTTTTGTTGTGGACAGATGTGTATACATGTGCAGGTGTATATATATTTCGCTTGAGGGTGTCAGGGTCTAGGTTTGCATGCGTTGCGCGTATCGCGATCTCTACGCGCATCTTTTTGACATTTGTTTTGTTTTTCTCCCTCGAATGGATGTGCCAGATGCTTGCCGTCTCCACTGGCGTATCTCTCCACATATTTCCATCCATTTGTAGTCCCTTACATATACCTATCTATCTCTCTACAGAAAGCAGTGTAAGAATCTCTATGTTATGTGCATGCGTATGGAACGCGCAAGTCTCTTTCGCTCTACTCGACTTCCTGATGGACACTGCTCATGGGAGGCTGGAGATGTTGATGGATAGCTGAGTGTCTCTGCTGCTGCTGCTTCAATATCCGCACTGAAGGGAAGGGGCGCGTGATGCATGCGAACTGCTGCCGCACGTCAGGAGGAGCCTGCGACTGCTGCTGCTGCTGCTGCACCTGCTGCAGCAAAAGCTTGTCTTTTACGGGAATAGCTTCTTCTACGGCGTTAAGAGAGAGACAGAAAAACAGAAATGGCAGTGCGAGGCACTTATTACGACACACCCCTCTCTCTGACCTTACACATCGACCTATATATCTATACATCCACAGACACCTCTTTTCTTTTTCTCTCTCTCTGTCTCTCTCTCTCTCTCTATATATATATAATATATATATATATATATATATATGCACACCAATCATATACGCGTCCACACACACAGGAGTGTAAATATACAAATATAAATACGTGTGTGGGGGACGCGGAATTAGACACGTTGAACGCCAGGCACGTGACTCTGTTTTCTTCTTCGTTCACTTGACCTTCTCATCATCGATCGTACCACCGGAGCGAGACTGGCAAAGCGAAGGAAGCCTCAGCCTCAGCAGGAGGAACAGCAACAAGTCGTAGAAGAAGTGTCCTTGTTCATGAGAGAGTGACTTCTTTTTTCGCAACGAAACCTCTTCTTCGCAGGAACAGTTGATTCTCCTCAACACACTGAACCTGAATTTTTTCAAAGAAAAAGCAAACTGCAGGGTCTCCTTGTCACTCCAAAGCGAAGAGCAGTGGACGCATTCCACACACTACGCTACGCCCAGTCTACGTCTACTCATCTCTAGGTATTGATCTTTGAATGTATGTGTAATTTAACAAGAGAGACATACGTGCCAACCACATTTTTGATATACCTGCGCCAGCAGCCACAGCAGAAGTTGCAAAACGCCTCAAAAAACACGGGCTGCAGCAGGAGTGGTTGGGACTCGAGCAGCAGCAGCAGCAGCAACAGTAGGAGCAACGCGATTGGGAGTGGGAGGAGCAGCGTTACTAGCAATACGAATAACAATAGGCGCAGTAATGCTGACAGGAATATCATTGGCAATAACGCTGGAATACTCGTGGTGACTCTAACAGCAGTGTAGGGATATACCGGCAACAAGACGCAGAGGGGGGCAGTGACACGAGTCGTGCTACTAATTGTTGTCGTCAGAGACGACTGCGCCAACAGCAACAGCAGCAGCAGAACAGCAACACCCATGTGCCCGGTGGCGACAGGGCCTTCAATGACTGGTCTTCTTCTTCTTTTTCAAGAATCGGTTCTCTCGCACCACGTCACACTGAACCATAGATATATATGTATATATATATATATATATGTAAATATGGGTGTGTGTATTTATATGTATACATGTCTGTAGAAATATCGCTGGGACCGAGACAGAAATCTATATATATATATATATATATATATGTATATATGTATATATATAGATATAGGTAGATAGGTATGGATGGATTTGTATATATATATATATATATTTATAGGGATAGTTTTTCAACCGGAAAGGCAAACCAGAAACTCTTTCTTCTTTTAACAGAGGACTTTTTGAAAAGCTTATAACAACAGTCACGCTGTCTCAGCTCGCGAAGAAGAGTCTCTTTCTCTTTGTCTGCGACGCCCTCCATACGTAAACGTCAGCCTTACGATATGGAAGTGACCGTCGATCTCCCTCTGGGGGTGTAGACGGAAGACAAGCGAATAGGGTAAATGCTGCGGCTACGCAGCTTTTCGTCGACAACTCAGTTAGCGGCAGCGCACAGAAGAAAACAGCTTATAAATCCAGAGAAGTGCAGGCTACACACATGCACCTCTTCATTTTTCAAAGGTTGCGAAAGTGTGATAATAGTGAAATATACTATGTCTGTTTCTCTTTGTGGAGGGCTCCATCAGAAGCGTTACCTGCGGATAAAATGACTCTTCCCCTACTTTTTGTTTTTCCCTCTCCTCTGTTTTCCCATTCATTTCACCTCTAAAATTGGATCCACTGCAGTTTTCAGGGAAGTAGAAGAGCTTGATGGACCGCCAGAAGGCTGAGCCCAGCCTCTCGTGACCACATGTCAACGTTCGTGCGTGTCAGTGTGGCATTCGAATACTAAGCAAAGAAGAGTCTGTTGTTGCAAGTTCAATAAAAGCTGACCTTTACAGTTATACCCATAGGCACACAATTGTGAAAGAATGTTTGCCTCGGAATTCCAGCAGAGCGACAGTTGAAAACACATCGTCTCAAGTCTCTACACACAAGGAGAATGCTCTTACTCACTTTGAAGATTGTTCTCCTCTTCATTCCATGGGCAGTGCTGCAGTTGAAGAGAAAATCATTTATCTCAGCCTTGTAGGCACAAGGAGAATATCCTTTTCAGCTTTACTGCCTTGCCTGGGTTATCTACGTGTGATGAGAGTCGGTTGCTGCTTTGAAAGACAGCGCACGGAGAAGAAGAACTTCTGCCTAGCAAGAGAAAGTGGCAAAGTTAGTCTTCATCAGAGAACAGCGTCACGAAGTTTGGAACAGGCGTATGGGACACGTGAAAAGTTTCGAAACGCAGCAGACAAACCACGATTTCCCTGCAGTTGCAGCTGCCTGGACTGAAAAAGACACCTCTTCAGTCGAAGTGACTAGGTCTGTATGGAGCTTTATGGGTAGTCTGAAAGGTGTTAACTCACGGAGAAGGTAAAGACTATCACGGAAAATGAGGTGTCCACTCTTTCTCTCTATCAGTCTGGTGGTTCGAGAAAATCTAAGTGAAGGTCGTTTATAAGGAGGTAGAAGCAAAAACTACTATTAGTGCGGCATCCACTCTTTCTCATTGTACGTCTGGGGGCTTATCAGGAAATCTAAACAAACATGGTTTATCTTTGCGTAGCAAGTACGGCCAAACAAATATTCGCGTCTGCACCTTTGTGTCTCTATAGTCTGTTGAGATTGCAAAGAAACAACAGACGTTTGAACAGATGTATGCATGCAGATACGGTCAGACACATTCGCAGACATGTGCCCAGCATGCCCGACGTCGTCAGAAGTTGGCATGTCTTTTTCAGGGTAAAAAACTCTAAGAAGAGAACCTCTTTTAAAAAATTGCAAGGAAGACAAGTCTTCCTGCATGCTTTTGTGTCTACACGCTCGAGGCTTTCTCACCCACAGGGGCACCAAACACAGTCAAAATGCTATACTGAGCCCTGGCTGACGGCATATATATATATATACTACTCGCTGTTATTCTACACTGGACTGGGGTGTACATACACTGCGGTGAGGTGTACATACACTGCACTGCGGTGTACGTGCACTGCACTGGGGTGTATGTACATTGCACTGGGGTGTACGTACACTGCGCTGGGGAGTACGTACACTGGACGGACACCAAACACTGTCGAAGTGATCTACTGATCCTTGAGTGACGGCCTATATGTACTGGCGGTTGTTCTCTAGCTGATATTGCATAGTTCGCAACAACACCTGAAGCGTGTAGAGAATGAAACGCCTTCGCAGGAGCAAAGAAGACGGAGCCGCCACTCACATGCCTAGGGGGGACGTTGGTAATGAAGCAAAAAGTTCCGAAAAAGCTCTAGTTGAATTCGAAAGTTGCTTCATGGAAGCTTCCCTTTGAAAACACGTAAGAGATAGATGCTGAGTACAATACGCAGGTTAGTGTAGATCTCTCAGCGTGTGCGTATAAAAAGATAGTTCGAAACGTTAATAAAAGCGACTCTTAGTCCATCACACAGAAATGTAAATGCTGAGAGGTTCTCCTACACAGACCAGTCAAAAAAGACAGGTCCAACTTGGTGCGTACATGACTGCATGGACTTGTAAACAAGTGCAAGATACATATCTGAACCGAAGAGACGCTGTGAAGATTGCGAGTCTCTCTCCACCTGTCCTGCACTTGTCATCTAGGAAGACACGGTCATGTGCTTGTGCCTACTTCGTAAAATCAACCACACATTCAAGTATCTACCCTACAGCTCACGCGGGAATTGAAACAGATGTCATTCCCACTATATGCCTATATACGCATATATATATATATATATATATATATATATATATATATATATATATATATATAAATACCTGGATGATATAGACACATATATACGTAAACAGATGTCATTCCCTATATATATATATATATATATATATATATAAATGGGAGTGGGTTGTAGTGCAAGTACGTTGTTGCAGTCTGTGCGTAACGTGTTGCCGTGTAGGTTCATTCCTTCCACGAAGATGTATAGTTTGTCTACGTGGATCTCAGCACAAGAGTTTGTACGGGACGGTTCGCCATTTACAGGCAAATACGCGCAACACAAATCGACTCAGGAGAAAGGAGACTTGAGATTGAAGCTAGTTATTTTCGCTGCCACATAGACGCATGAACTTTCTGACGTTCAGCGCGCTCAGAGCAGATGCGTCCTCCGGTTTCCCTTGTGTTTCTATACTTCACAAAACAGCAACAGAAAGGCAAGTTGCTCTCAAGCTCACTTTCAGGCAGGAGTTCATGATCTCCATATATGCGTGTATGTATATTGAAGGTCTTCCTGCGGAGGTGAGTGGACGATATACGCGTGCGTGGGTATACGAGTGCAAGGCGGACCGCTGCGCGCACGTCTTCGCGATGTTCAAACGCGCAAACACAAATACCAGGGTGCCCTCTATCTATCTCTGTAACTCTTGTATATATATGTATATATATATATATATATATCTATTATACATCCATATATGTTTGTTCAATCTCTTTATAGACATATACATGTATATAACTATATCCATATATATGTATACATAAAGGTGCATGTGTGTGGCGGTGAATTTGCAAAAATCCTTAGGTCATTTCCATACCAGACGTCTCCACGTGTATATTATCTGGATTACTATTTACGATCTGGATGTAGAGATATACACATGTGCATGCAGGTAGGTGTCGATAGGGCGCATGCAGGCGTCCCTATACCAATATGCTCATATCAGTGTTGAGGTATGAATAGTATGTAGGTAGATATGATGTTTCGCATATACTAGAGCCTGTAGAGAAGGTCTTCTACAGTGGAGAGAATGCAGCACTATCACAGCAGAAACATTCTATCAACGTCCTCACCAACACGCTGATATCGCCACTCGTTAAAACTATTTCAATCGCGTTATCTTCCAAAAGACATTCACGAATCTTCATGGGAGAAATCAACGAGTGCCTGTCAAAGTAATAGACGTCCCGCTATTGCTACGGGCCCCAGGAAGGATAGAACCCTCTTTATCTCTGTGTGCACAATACTCTATGCACATCAGAATTCCCTATTGAGAGAAAGATATATATATATATATATATATATATATATGCATGTACTGCGGTTCTCTCGGCATTTTCTATAACATCTGGAGGACGCAGAAGACGGAAGAATGCTGTATCAGGCCCCAAACGGGCCTCGTCAGAGAAGCTGCAAAACCACGGTAGAACGACTGGCGTTCCGCCTTTCTCATACTATACCCTTCGGTCGTGGTTCAGTTGATAGGGTTGACTATCACAGAGTTAGGTGTGTCCTTGGAAAGCGTGTGTTGAGCGTGCGTATAAGCGCATTCCCTCGTGCATGTGATGTTGAACTGTATATGAAAGACGTCTATGTCGATGCACTGCTGTTGTTGCTAGTGCCGGCGCTGCAGCGTTTGTGCATGCGCTGCTGGTGGTGCTGAGTGTCTCCAGGTATTAGCACCAGCAGCTTCCTGCAGCAATCCCCTGCTGCGGCTGCTGCCTGCATCATCCCTGAACTGCGACTCAAGCGCATGCAGCGACATATTTGCCTCTTCGACAGTGCGAGAAACACTGCTCTTCCTCTCTATACAGAGAGAGAGAGAGAGAGAGAAATATATTTATATGTATATATATATATATATATATATATATATATATATATATATACACTCATATATAGATACATAATATACACATCCACACATATGTACGTGAGTCCATACATATATAGACATTTGTATCCGCCTCTATAGGTCTCTCTAAATATATCTGTTAGCGTGCTTTCTCTTGCTCTCTAGTGCATGTTTGGCATGTGCGGAAAGACACTTCTTCTGACTTTTGAAGAAACAGCGAAAAGCGTTTTCGTGGACGTGTTGGTTCTCTTGCATTCGTCTCCCGCGTTGTTCCATCTATCCTTCGTCGTTTT
>CATKUM010000574.1:0-16808 GCA_949786405.1 Onychomys arenicola
AATAAGGAGATAAAGTCATTCAAACTGTACAGAAATGTCCTTCTTTTCGTCTCTACCTAAGCATAGAAATATAGAATAAAAATACTATGTTCTGTTGTACTTTTTGATAATATGTTCTAAAATTTTGTTAACATGGCATTGTATACATAGAATGTAAAACTTCAATTTGTGCATGTTTTCAGAAGTGTACCAGTACTAAATTCCATGCTCTATGTGCCTGCACAATGATTATTAGAGAGCATGCGGTCATGAGATTTGTAAATCGAAGGAGCTGTGCATGACACAGAAGTACGGGACTTGATTTGTGAATGCAGTAGAAAATTGAGAAAAGCACATGAAGTTTCACTCCAGAATGTTCAGCAGGCTATATAACATAGTGTCTGTATTGAGTAGAAAGAAATACCCAGAATAATTACATCGGATGACTATAACCAGCATCTCAGCTTTTAATGTAATTAAAGAATATAAGTTAGAAAAGGTAAGTCAAAAATGAGATGACATGAGGCAGAGACTGTGGTTTGATATGTTCCTTTGAGAGGCGTGAAGATACAGCACAGAGCATAGGGAGGTTTTGGAACTTGTTATGGTCTCATGTTTTAGTTAAGTTTATAGTGATGCAATCCTTTTTCATTTTTCATTTTCATAGTTCATCAGATTCCATTGATTAGCCTTGGAAATTTAGGACAAGTCTTTCTGTTTCTCATATGTAAGCAATATGACAATTATTTTCTTTATATGGTGATTAAATCTTAACTAAAGAATTTTATTTGTTGTTGTTGCTGCTGCTGCTGCTGCTGTTGTGTGTGTGTGTGTGTGTGTGTGTGTGTGTGTGCGTGAGTGTGTGTGTGTGACGGGTGTGTGTGTGTGTGTGTGTGTGTGTGTGTGTGACGGGAGACGACAGAGAGAATCAGGGGTGTGTGTTATGAAATTAGAAAGTGGATCAGGATCATGAGAGGGAGGAAGAGATTTTGTGGGGAAACAGTAAATGGCATTCTTGACCAGAAAGCTGTAGGGAAGACTGCTTATGAGCACAAAGGGAACCAGCCACAGGAGGAGAGAGTAGAGGGAAGGGGATGAATTACAACAAAGAATGATACAAAGGGAGGAAAATGCCATCATGGAAACTTTTAATGTGTAGGCTTACTTAAAAAACAAAATGTAGACATTAAATAAAGGTATTGTCCCTCCCTCAAAAAAAGAATTAATACTTGTTTAAGAAAGAATGTGTTATTAGCAAAAATAAATTGCCAAGACTAATGATAAACTCATTGCCACCAATTTTAGTATTTAGCTCATCAAATTATAAAATGTACGTTATAACATTAATTGATTACTATGAAATGTGATTTTACAAATGAATAAAGAAACAGGGCTGCCAGAACCTGGAAACAACAACCTAGATGCCCTTCAACTGAAGAATGGATAAATAAAATGTGGTACATATACACAATGGGGTACTACTCAGCAGAGAAAAACAATGACATCATGAGGTTTGCAGGCAAATGGATGGATCAAGAAAAAAATCATCCTGAGTGAGGTAACCCAGACTCAGAAAGACAAACATGGCATGTACTCACTTATAGGAGGCCACTAGATGTAAAACAAAGATGACTAGACTGCTACACAACTCCAGGGAGGCTACCTAGAAAACAGGACCCTAAGAAAGACACAGGGATCGCCCAATGCCAGAGAAATGGATGAGATCTATATGAACAACCTGGACGAGAATGTGGGTAATGAAGGGCAAGTTTCAAGGGAAAGAGAGCTTAGGGGAGCAGGAGATCCCAGCTCGATCAAGAACAGAGAGGGAGAACAAGGAATAACAGACCATTATAAATGAAGACTACATGAGACTAGGAAGAAGCAAAGTGCTAGAGAGGTCCCCAGAAATCCACAAAGATACCTCCACTTTAGACTACTGGCAATGGTCAAGAGAAAGCCTAAACTGACCTACTCTGGTGATCAGATAGCCAAACACCCTAACTGTTGTGCTAGAAATCTCCTCCAATGACTGAGGGAAGCAGATGCAAAGATTCATGGCCAGGCCCCAGGTGGAGCTCCAGGAGTCCAATTGGTGAGAAAGAGGAGGGATTGTATGAGTGAGAATTGTTGAGACCAAGACTGGAAGAAGCACAGGGGCAAATAGGCAAACTAATGAAAACACGTGAATTATGAACCAATAGCTGAGGAGCCTCCAACTGGATCAGATCCTCTGGATAAGTGAGACAGTTGATTAGCTTGAACTGTTTGGGAGGCACCCAGGCAGTAGGACCAGGATCTGTTCTTAGTGCATGAGCTGGCTTTTTGGAACCTTGGGCTTACACAGGGACACTTTGTTCAGCCTGGGAGGAGGGAACTGGACCTGCCTGGACTGAATCTACCAGGTTGAGCTGAATCCCCAGGGGAGTCTTTGCCCTGGAGGAGATGGGAATGGGGGTGGGCTGGGGGGAAGGAGGGGGCCATAAGGGAGGACAGGGGATCCATGGCTGATATGTAAAATTAAATTAAATTATAAAATAAAATAAATAAAAAAGAAACAGGGCTGCAATCTGCATAGAACAAGCAGTCAAATTGAGAAAAATTAACAATAAATGGGCCATTTGATATTTAACATTGATTTTAAAGGCTGCATATGGGGGGTGTATGTCTTAAGACATGGTGTGTAAACTGAGAGCATTGAAAATGTGGGGGGAGCCATTTGAAGAGCCTGACTCCTTTGAGGAGGCCTTTGGTAGAAACGTGGGCAATGTGAACAGTAGAGCTGGGAGCTGTGAATGGCCGAGCTGGGAAGGCTGGCTTTTTATTTTCCCAAGTATAATGAGCATTTGTGAATTTTAGTGAAGGTAGTGAAAGGTTTGCTTTGGAGTTTTTGCTTTGTTTCATTTTATAGGAGTATGTGCATTGTGTGAATTCATGTAAAGTGCAAAGCACGCACATGTACATAATGTGGAGGTCAACAGACAACACCAGGTGTCATCTTCGGGTACTGTCCACCTTCTTTCCTGCGACCTGATGTTCAATCAAAACCAAAGAAGACTAGACAGGCTGGACAAGCAGCTCTGGGTCTCCCTTTGTCTCTGCTTCCTCAGCACTGAGAGAACACGACACGCCCTTGCAACATTGCTCAGTTTTGACTGTGGATTCTGGGGATGGAACTCAGTCCTCATACTTACAAGGCAAAAGCTTTGTTGGAGGAGCCATCTACTTGGCTTTGTGTCTTAAAACAAAGACTTTTGATTTTTAGTGTTGAGAATAATTTTAAATGACAGGAAGTTTATTGTTCTCATCACCTTTATCCTTGTACTACCTTTATAACCTCCTCATCTTCTAAAAATTATAATATTGTGTTTATAAAATTATGAAAGAATTAACTGGCTTGATATAATATTTTAAAGAGCTATATATTAACATGTTCATGTTATATATTTGCATATAACTGGTTTTGTAGTTATGGTTAATATATTTATTATGATAGTAGCATATGTTTCATCTATTTTCTTTTAAAAAATCTATGCTATATTTTGGTTGGAGATGTATTTTTAAACATATGGATTCTTGTGTTGTTTTCAATTATCCTTTCAGATAATACCTTTGGCTATGAATAATTGTGAAGTTATTGCTCTTGGTTTTATTTATTCATGGCTTTTCAAAATGTTTACATGCATGCAAATCAGTAAGCCACTATGGGAGTCATTCTCTATTTTCTTACTAGCTATGTGGTCTTGGTCAATGTGGTTAACATTTCTTTAGGATGTTTCAGATTTATCTGTCTTAGGCTTTTGGTCCATGCAGTTAGCATTTCTTTAGGATGTTTCAGATTTATCTGTCTCATAGGCTTTGGTGAAGAACAAACACCATCATACAGGTAAACAATTACATTTAGACAACTGCAGTAAATATTCAACATCTTCTCTTAAAAATCTTCGTAGATTCACAAAGTGAATTATTTTGACTTGGATCTCCTCAGCCTTCTGATCAAACCCAGCCTTCATTGTTCCCCTCTGTTCATTGTATAGACCACAGACTCTGAGGGAGATGTGCATGTGGCATCCAGGGAAGGCATCTGGGAAGGAAGACAGAGAGCTAACACTGTTTGCAGTACCTAACTTTAAAAAATAGCAAACTTTGGTCAGGAGCAAAGAGAATCCTGACAGTTTATAAACCAGGGAAGGTTCAAGTTTTAGATTTTTTTCTCTGTAAATAAAAAGTTCTTATTTGTATCATACGCATTGTTCTTGACTTATTGAGGCTGAATTTGAGTAATTATTGCCAGGAATGGAAGATGTGGTTATTGTTATTTGTATGGTTACATTACTTAAATTTATTTGAGCAAACTATATGTTTCTTCTCTTTGTTTGATTTTTAAAATGCAGATTATTATTCTCTATATAGCCCAGGATTGCTTGAGCCTTCTGAGTAGGATTATAGGTGTGGGAAACCATGTCCAACTCTTAAATAATCTTTCTTTAACTGAAAAAAATGAAAATATGGTATGAATAGATAGCTTTGAAAAGGAACATACATTATATACTAAAAAGAATAACTGGAATTGCCACTAAGTAAAAGGAATATTTGAAATTCTCCTTTGAATGCATTTTATTTATGTTTGAAATAAACAGAAATATTTTATTTAGTGAAATGCTTGCCATGCTATTCAATAATTTTCAGGAAAAGACATAGGCTTCTTTCATTAAGATGATTGTAGCTTGAATCCTAATTGGTCTTAATAATAAAGGCCCAGAGCCAGACATTGGGGTAAATGCTGAAAGATCAGAGAGACAAAGGAGCAAGCCACAGCTACCTCCTACCCTGCCAACTCCTCAGCATGAAAGAGGTGAGCACCTATCACCTCCCACCTTATATTCCTCTCTCGACCCAGCCATATCACTTCCTGTCTCCACCTCCCTAGTACTGGAATTAAAGGCTTATGCCTCCCAAGTACTGGGATCAAAGCATGAGATCCCAAGTGCTGGGATTAAAAGTGTGTGCCACCACTGCCTGACCTCTATGGTTAACTAGTGGCTAGCTCTGCACTCCAATCTCTTTGAGACCCAGAAGAAATCAATTAACATATCTCTGTGTTACTTTCTAACCCATAAAATGAGCAGTAGTCTAGGAGCAAGTAAAGTACTTGTAGTAGATTCTGTTATAAGTGTCATTTTATGGACTCCTTTATATTTTTACATATTTATGATGATGATGTGTATAGATGTATGTGTGGCATGTGGGAAGGTAGCATATGACAGGGCACATGTGTGGAACTCAGAAGACACATTTGTGCTGTAGGTTCCCTCCTTGTACCTTTATATGGCTTTCTGGCATTAAACTCAAGTTGCTAGGTTTCTGAGGACAAGTACCTTCATGCACTAAAGTATCTCACTTGTTGTGGAATATTACTTTAACTATGTAAAGATATGTTACATTTGTTTATGTTATGGAATATTACTTTAACTCTGTACAGCTATGTTGCATTTATTTTTACCTTGTCTAAGGCACATAATTGGTCTAATAAAAAGCTGAATGGCCAATAGCTAGGCAGTAGAGGGATAGGTGGTGTGAGCAGGCAGAGAGAATAAGTAGGAGGAGGAACCTAGGCTTGAGATAGAGAAGAGGAAACAGGAAAGTAGGACATACAGAAGGAAAGAAAGGTAAAACTCCCTGAGGCAAAATGTAGCTGAAGAGAAACAGGTTAAAATAAGTTATAAGAGTTATGGGACAAGCCTAAACTAAGGCTGAGCACTCATGATTGATAAGTCTTTGTGTCATGATTTGGGGGCTGGAGGTAGGAGAAAGCCTGCTATACTCATTAGCCCTTGTTTCATTTTAGAGATAAAACCATGGAAATTTATAAAACATTTTGTACCACATGAGATTACTTCTTGCAACAGAATGGAAGGTTCTTATATTTATTTAAAGAAAACGTATGACCACCAGAGCAGTCAGACTCTCTGTTGTGAGGAGCAACAGACTGAACATATCTCTAGTTCCTGAAACAAGATGACTTCTACTGAACAGGGGGTTCTTATGTGTATCTACCTGGAACTCAGGCAGATCTCTGTGAGCTCAAAAGCAGCCAATGGGAAACCTGCCAAAAAAAAGTTTAGACTTCTTTTCTCACATAGAAATGATGGCTTAAGATCAAACAACTCCAATATGTACAGATTTTTAATAGATGATCCATTGCTATAGAAAGTTTACTAGGGATGAGCTTTCATTTTTGTATGATTTTAAACATGCGTACTGATATCAGAGCTTCACAATTTTTTAGAAAATTTGGGCACATGCAATTTTGCAATGGCAGTCACTGATGGCAGCCTGTGGGGCAGCTTATGGCGCTGCTTTCTCCTGAGTAGAATATTCCATTGCTTTCTCCCTGGGAGTTGCAGCATATCCAGTTAGGGTATACTTGCAGCACATCATTAGCCAGGCACCACCAGATCTTCAAAACAAAGACACTGCTGAAGCTGAATTGTATGCTATCCCTGTAGGAATGAGCCCAGTGATGCCATATCATATCAGCACAGTGGGGCAGTAGCACAGAAAAGCCTTGGCTAATGTCCTTTATTTCCAAACAGAATATTTACATTAGTTGTTCATTTTACCTCATTTCCTCTATCTTTCCAAGTCTAGCAACCATTGGTATTAGAAAGATATGTGCAGAGGTGATAAAAAGATAAATTAAATCTACTGAGATTTAATTATATTGGCATTAGTCACTGGGCCCCTTACTTAGGTATTGATAGTTGGTCTCTCTTATAGATTTCCATTTAAATGTTCCATTGGCATAGTCTAAGAACAGAAAATACTGTAGAGTTCCCCTTTTATGGTGTTATATGAATTTTATGTAAACTTTAACAACTACATGAAATGGCTGAGATTTAATTTTGAGGCAATGACTTACAGTAACATGTGCAAGATCACTGTTATGTAATGTTATTTAAAGAGACTTTCTTCAAAATTAATAATAAGTGGGGTGTCTGTTGGTTGACTCTTCTGAACTTTAATAACTTTTTGTCTTTTTAATTTATGATGATTTTACTGATTAATAAAACTATTTCTTTTTGAAGAGGGAATTTCTTGGGGCATTAGTTTGGATAGTCATGCTTCCCCCCCAGTATAGATATAGTTTACCTTTTGAACACCTGAGAGAAGAGGTGATTTTTTTTCTCTGCTTTGACCTATTGTTTGTTACATAAGCTATGGTGATAAATAAATCTTCCGTTTACTTCTGGGAATATGTTTATGACCCCAGGAGCACTCAGTTATTACACTCAAGTTTGGAAATGGTGGACTTTTTCTCTGAATTTTTGATGTTGACAATAAGCATACACAGATTTTAAAAAATTATGTTTGTGTCTTATCCATGTATATATATTCACGCATGTTTGGATGCTCTTGAAGGACAGAAGGGGAATAGAATACCACACCCTGGAGCTTGAATTATAAGCAGTGGCAAGCTGCAGATCCTAGGCTCTGGGGAAGTTCCTTATGCCCTCTAGAAGAACTTAACTGCTGAGCCATTTCTCCAGTCCCAGCACTCACACATCTTAGGTCATCTGAGGAAGTTCTTTACAAAGCTTCCTCAGAAGTTTGTTTCTTTGGATAAATATGATGGTTAAACTTTAAGAAAATAAATTTAAAAACTATAACACTTTAGTTAAAATGTGGTTAATGATTTCTCCTTCATGAGATGTGCTTTTTGTCATGTGAGATAGAAAAATGTGATATTGCCAAAAGATGCTTGCTGTATTCCAAAAGCCTTCTTCACTTTTAAAGGGGAAAGAACATTCACAATCTATGAATATATTTGCTTTCAGTGGCAGAACAAGGAATTGAAAAACAGGGTACTCATTTTGATCAATACATTTAATGAACAATTTTGAGTTTGAGAACTGGATATAACTAGATACAGCTTTTTGAAGGTTCTGTCGTCTTGTGTGCATATATTTAGCATCTTTATATTCTCTAGTGTGGAACTTTCACAGCGATTTGAACTATGGTTCCTTATCCTTGAAACTGTGATAAATTTACACATTAAAGATCAAATAGGAATAGAATAGCTTAGCATTGTTTCTGACACAAATTTCTATCAATAATTTATCCAGCCCACCCATCCCCAACTGTGTACTTAGGTCTAGTTCTACCTCTCTCCAGTACTACAGCTACTAACAAGAATCTCTGCTCCCACTTTTTGCAGCTAATTGGATTTACCAACTTTACTATGAATAGTCTCTCATTCTTGTGTTAAAACATATTGTATTTCATAGCTAATTGATTCATGCAGACTAATTACATGTGAAATTAGTAATACGTTTTCTATAGTCATCTGTAACTTGGCTTTTTTTTATTAGTTTTCTTTTATTTACTTCTTTTTCTTTTTTTCTGTTTTTTTTTTTTGGTTTTTTGTTGTTGTTATTGTTTTTGTTTTGTTTTGTTTTGTTCTTTTTGTTTTTTTTGAGACAGTGTTTCTCTGTGTAGTTTTGGTGCCTGTCCTGGATCTCATTCTATAGACCAAGTTGGCCTGGAACTCACAGAGATCCATCTGGCTCTGCCTCCTGAGTGCTGGGATCACCACTGCCTGGCTCTTTATTTTTTTTTTAAACTCATCTACTTGTTTTACATCCTGGCCACAGCCTTCCTCCAATCCTCCTGTCCCTCCTTTCCTCCCTGTTTTGTTCTCACTCCCTAATCTTCTCCACTTTTTCCATTCAGGAAAGGGCAGGTCTCCCATGTGTACCAATAAAAAATAGCATATCAGGTATGAACTAAGTGTAAATTAGTGTAAGACTAAGCACCTCCCTTTGCATTAAGGCTATACAAGGTGACCCAGTATGAGGTATAGGGTCCCAAAAGCCAGTAAGAGTCGGAAATAGCCTGTGTTCCACAAGAACACCAGGCTACACAATTGTCACATATATGCAAAAGGCCTAGGGAGCCTTCTTGTGGTGTCTTTGACCTCTCTGGCTCCTATACTCCTTTCTCTTCCTCCACAGGATTCCCAACTCTGCCTAACATTTGCCTGTGAGTCTTTGTATATGCCTTGATCAGTTGCTCAATGACACCTCTCTGATGACAATTGAGCCAGGAACCAATCTGGTCACAAGGAGATTGCCAGTTCAGGCTTCCTATCCATCTGCTGTTGCTATGAGTCTTAACTAGGGTCCTTCTGTAGAATCCTGGGAGATTTCCTGCACTAGGATTCCACCCAACTCAGAATGTCCCTGCCCCCGAGCAGTGTCCCTCCATGCCCCCAACCTAATAGCTCAGGGTCCCATCTCTACTGGCCCTCACTCCACTCACAAAATCTTCCCAGGGAGATCTGAATCTGTAACTTGTTTGAGTTTTCCTGAAAATCCTTAAATCTGTTTGTGAAACTATTTGAGCTCAGGATAACAAGTAGATTTGTTTCCTTTCTTTCTTTCTTTCTTTCCTTCTCTCTCTCTTTCTCTCTCTCTTTCTTTCTTTCTTCTTTCCTTCCTTCCTTCCTTCCTTCCTTCCTTCCTTCCTTCCTTCCTTCCTTCCTTCCTTCCTTCCTTCCTTCCTTCCCTTTCTTCTCTCTCTCTCTCTCTCTCTCTCTCTCTCTTTCTTTCTTTTTTTTTTGAGACAGGGTTATTTCTCTATATAACAGCCCATGCTGTCTTGGACCTTACTTTGTTGACCAGGCTGGCTTCCAACTCACAGAGATTTGCCTGCCTCTGCCTCCTGAGTGCTGGGATTAAAGGTGTGTACCACAACCACATGGCTATTTTCAGTTTCTTATAACCATGAATCCTTAAATATTTTTCTGTTGAATTCATACTATCTTAGGTTTAATCATTAAAGTATTAATTAAGTACAATAATTTTAATTAGGTAGGAGATAGATTCTGTTTAACAAGAAGCATATCTTTCTTATCCCAGGGGATATAATGCTATGGAGTAGACAAATACAAATAATACAGATCAATCTTGGAAGAATATTTTTGTAGAGGAAACAGATGTTACTGTCTATGAGTCTGATAATTTTACCTGTCATCCTTTACAGTGGACAGAGTGTATGAAGAAATCTGCCTACAGTGTACTCTATGCACTGTGCAAAAAACAGATGTAGTGTTTCAAATGACTATTGTAAATGCAATGTTCTGCCTAAAGTAAGATGAGTTTTTGCTTTTCCATTTCACTCATTCAAGTTGAAGAGATCTGCATATTCAAAAGGCTTTCTGTAACATTAACTTGATGGAGCTATTCCCATGAAGGTTGGAAAACCAACAGAAGAAGCTGTTCATTTTCATGTTTAATGTTCTGGTTGAACAAACAATCTTGCCATGGCCAGGCTCCAAGTCCGCATTAATGAGAGACTATCATGTAGTTTCCTGAGTGTTCTTCAGCTGTTACAAGCAATTGACAGGTGCATCAAACTTTCAAAAGAGTGCCTAATAAAATTCTGGTTTATGGTATTTTTGACACAGCTGTTTCCAGTAAAAAAGAAAATGAAACAGACCTCAGTGACATCCTGAGTCCACACAGTCAGTGTGGACTCATTTGATAAGCATTTGATAAGTCTTGGTCTTTGCATTCTCCCATTTTAAGCACCACAATTGATGGGTGATGGTGGATATGACTGGAAGGTGTAACAGTAGGTGAAATTTCTCTTAAACAAACAAGCCAGTATTGGTGAAATTATTAAGGCCACTCCATGTAGTTAAAAGGGAGGTTTATTTTGTGGGGTAACTTACAAATGAAGGGATAGGTTGCAGGGTCTGGGAAAGGTATGGTGCAGTCCGGAGGTGTTCTCTGGAGAACTCTGCTCGGTCTACCTCCAGCATCCTCCCTCAGCCCCACCTTTTGGGCGTGACCATTACCGAAGCCTCAATGGGGGTTGGAACTTCCAGGCCAAGGCTGGAATGACTACCCACTACAAGCCAGCTTGGTCTACAAAGTGAGTCTAGAATAACTGGGTCTACACAGAGAAATCCTGTCTCTATAAACAAAACAAATGACCAAAAGCAAACAACCAACCAAACAAGAACAAAAATTTCAGAAAGCTTGTTTGGAAGTACTAACAGGGAGTGTAGCTACTCATATATCCAGGACCAGTCCTCCTCTGTTCAGGGAAGTTTGTCCTCTGATCAAACATGCAGCTGAGGGTGCACATGGAGGGTGAGGGAAGAAGGAGACATCCACCTCGCAAGATGGAAATAAAGGGGTTGCCAGATATTGCAGCGAGTTACATTTTGTTGATGTCTTTTAGATACCAGTTCTTTTTTGTAATGGGAGACAGAAAGAGAGTGGATCTGAATGGGCAGGGGAGGTAGGGAGGAATTAGGAGGCATAACTATAATCAGGATATAGTATATGAAAAGAAATCTACTTTCAATAAAATGGAAAAAAAATTAAAACCACCTTTATGTTTTATACTTTGATAACTCCATACATGTGTTTACTGGGTTTTTGTAACTTAAACTCCTGCCTTCTCCCCTAATCTTGGGGCAGTGTGCTTCCCAACAAGCACCTTCTATTCAATGTCCTTTGTATAAACAATCCACTGAATTTAACTAAGTTTGCTTGCATGAACATGGGAGGGAGAAGTTGTTTACCAGAATATGGGAAACTTTCTAGTGAGCACACCACTGAAGAAAAGCACATCCCTCCCTAAAGCAACCACTAATTGTTCATACTCTCTTAATTAGTGGGGTGACATATGAACACATCTTCTCTTGTATGATGCAATGGTGACAATCCTGAGCAGACCTCACACAGCATGTTCTTTCTCTTATGTGAATCCAAGCTTTAGACATTTGGACTGATGTGTTTCTTGGTATAACACAGACTCATATTTGTGACTTCAAAACTTTGGAGTTTTTATGTGCTGTCAACTTTTAAGTTTATTTAATGAACATCTTACATAATCAATTTCTTCTAATATGCAAATTAGTTAATGAGAAGTTATGTTACAGTTTAAGTTAATGATAATATTACACAGGTCTCAAGATTTATAATCACTTCTTATACGTTTCTGAGTCTTTTTTTTTTTTTTTTTTTTAGTTTACTCTTTGAAATGTGTACTTTTGAGAAGTACTTGAGATTGAATGTAGGTCCTCACAAAATAGACAAGTGCTCCATCCCTGAGCTGTACCTCCATTTACTTTGTGTTTTGAGCATGGTTTCACTAAATGTTTTTAGGATGGCCATGAAGTTCCTCTGTCACTCCTGTGACTTGATCCTCCTGCCATGGCCTCTGGAGTAGCTGCAGTTAGAGGACTGTGCCATTAGCAACAGCTTTCTTATGTGTTTTTCCATATAAGAATAATGGGGATCCTGAACCACCTCTAAGTCCAGCACACTTTACTAAAAGTTCATGCGCATTTGGAATTATTACCATGGTATTGTTGCTTTTGACTTCTACATTTCTTCCCCATAATGGTAAGAGGAAAGTGATTATTCATTTTGCAAAAACAATATATAGAAAATCAATGTTGCATAACAATGTTATGATTAATGACTTATTTTGTCAGGAAAACATTGTTTTGTGGTTACAAATCTAATTAATATATCAGTAACAGATTTCTATTAAATCTAGAATGAGTATTCATTCCTCAGAACTTCATGGTAATGGGTAGGAAAATTAGAGTGAGGCATCCTGCTCTCATGCTTTCCACTGGGTAGGGATGCTGCTGTGTCTCTGACTGTGGTTTTGTATGTTTCCACTCCAAGAGGGACATTTAAAGATATTTACTGTATTATTCTAGATGTATATTGAATGATTATTATTCCATACTGACCGTTTGGATGTGGAATGCAGGTGTGTGCGTGCGTGCATGCGTGTGTGTGTGTGTGTGTGTGTGTGTGTGTGTGTGTGTGTGTGTGTGTATGTGTGTGTGTGTGTGTGTGTGTGTGTGTGTGTGTGTGTGTTCCAGAAGGCATAAGGTCCACTTCAAGCATCATTTCTCAGGCACTGTTCACTCTGTCTTTTGAGACAGGGTGTTTCTCTGCAACCCTGGACTCACTAACACCTGGGATCTGCCTGACTCTACTTCTCCCAGACTGGAATAATAAGAATTTCCTACCACACCTGGCTTCTTGTGTGAATTCTGAGATCACGCATACATCATCATGCTTTCATGGAAAGTACTTTGCCAACTTAGCCATAACCTCAACCCCTTTAAAGTGATCTTGTTTAGATCTGTTACATAATACATACCACTACAAATGGCATCTTTTGTTATGAAAGTCCCTGTATAGTTTCTTTTGTTTAATGTACCTATGTTTTGAATGGAAGTAAGAAATCAAATTGATTTGATACTGAAATACCCTTTGGTTACTCACAAGGTGAACTACTGAAGATCTGGTAATAAAGCCAAACCTAAACCAAAGGTCTGAGGTAGCATTCTCTCCCAAACAATATGCAAGCTATTACACTTATCCATTTTGACTCATGTGGGACTCATTCCAAGACTCTCAGTGGATTCCTGAAAACTTTATACCAGCCACAATAAAAAATATGTTTTTTCTACATAGGCATACCATATATAAGGGTTAACAGATAAATTAGACACAGTTAAGAGATTAGTGATGATTAAAAATAATAAAGGAGAATATTTGTAACTATATATATTAGCAAAATTATAGAAAGCATATAAATTACTTATTTCAGGAAATTTTAAATTACTTATATTCAGGCCATACTTAATAATGAGTAATTAAAATTATAGAAAACAAAAACTGGCAGTGGAGGAGTACTGCCTTGGGGAGATTGTTCTAACAACACTTTAGTCAAGTTCCATTTTAGATTTAGATTTTAGACTAAAAGACCAGTAACTTTTGTTTTATACTTTGTTATGATATTACTTAATATTATTTTCAAAATTGTATTAATGATTTTGTGAAATGACAATTAATGATTAGTCAAATGACAAATGGGAAAGAGGCCACTAAATCATGGCCCATGAACAAAGTCAATGTCATTACTTGTATTTGGAAATCATGATTTATTGAGATGCAATCACATTTGTTGTCATTTATTATCTGTTGGACTTTTTATTAAATGTTGGAGCCAATCATTTGCAAGACAACACAAAGGAAACATGTTGGTGCTGATGATATAGTCAGGATGTCATGAGTGCTCACATTATATACAATTGATCAAATTATTTAAGTATAAACAGTACAGTGTGTTCCATGTATACTACCCCCAAATGAAATTTGCTAAAAAAAAATTTGAAATAAAAATCATGTTTTAGAGAACATAGTAATAAGAAGCATGCCCAAACATTTATCATTACATCATACAGATATGCACATGTATACTCCCCCAAATGAAATTTGATAAAAAATTTTGAAATAAAAATCATGTTTTATAGAACATAGTAATAAAAAGCATGCCCAAACATTTATCATTACATCATACAGATATGCAATTATTCTGTAAATTATCATTTAAAAAGTGCCACTCATGGACATGGCACTCCTAATGTCTTTATTGATGTCAGATATCACCACAGATTATGAAGATCCTTTCACCAACACAGCCCACACAGCACTCACTGAGCATCAGTGCTCCAGAAAATTAAAAGGCAACTAAGGCAGTGCCTTCTTCCTGTTGATTGTACAACTTGACTAGGAATCAACTCTCTAAGAGCTCTGAAGATAGGGTATGGGAAAGGCTCAGAGATAAAGGGCCTGCCAGCACCTAGTAAGCATGAACTCCCAACACCCATGTACATGTCAGATGTGCATGAAGGCCTACTGATAATTCCAGCAATAAGAGAGCAGAGCCAGGGGATCCCTAGAGTAACTGGCTAGCTTAGCTAGCTATTTTGGTGAGCTCTGGTTTAAATTGAAGACCCTTCCTCAGTGAATAAGGTAGAGATGACTGAGGAATTTTTTCCATGTCTCCTTTAAGCTTCCACATGTAGGCATGTGTGCATGTATATCCTCATATATCCACACATATGTGCACATCACCCACATGTACATTAAAAAAAGACGTAGAAGGAGAAACAGAGGGAGTACAGGGAAAGTGTGTTTTTGCAATGACGGTAATTTAAGCTTTTCAGTGGTTAGAGGATTTGAGAGTAGCGAAGACTTCTTAAACAATCAGGCTGATTTCCAAAGCCAGTTTCCATCATTTCCTTCCTCCAAGAGATATAAGCAGGTTAGAAAGCTGAAGACAACCAGGAGGTTAAAAAAAAGAAATGATAAAAATGAACATTCTCTTCCTGCAGCTGTTTGTATCTGTCTCTTGGAAACCTAGGCATTCAATAAGTATGTGTTAGCTAAATAAAGAGCCGAAAAGTCTACATTGCAGAGTTGCTAAGCAACTTGCCAGAATATAGTAGTTAGTGACTCTTACTGGTCTCCTGATGGCTTCTGGTCTATCTGAAGGCTGGATTGAAATTATTTGCTTACATGTGAGCTATTTAATTAAAAGGAGCTAAACTAGTATTAAAGGAGCTATTTTTAATATTTAATAGTAATTTCTCTTTATATGAATATTGTAATTTTCAGATTATCTCTATGCCATAGACAAGTATTTGTTTTATATAAATATACCCTGTTCCTTATGAAAGAGGAACACACAAACATCTATATAAGTATAACACATATATATGTTATATATGTCATACATATATATGTGCTGTATTTGTTATAGTTAAACATATAACTATATATACATATATGTGTTTATATAGAAATCAAATACAGTATTTATTCATCTATACATAATATATAATTAATGAGTATATATTAATTTCCATAGTAACAGAGTATATAAAGTAAAAACATATTCTCTAGCATTTAGAGTTCTGCAAAACAGATACCTGGAAACGTAATTCAATCCAGCTGTGGCAGCTGTTGATAATGTCTGTATTTCTCCATTTGTGCGGTAATAGTTGAGCCAGATTAATGAGAACCCATATTCCAGGCTCTGAGTAAAAGCGTTTTGGTTGTTTTGTTTTGTTTTTGCTGTCATCCTATTTAATCACTTATAACTAATCCTGAGGATTAACACCTCCTGGAGAAAGAAATTGGGTTTGTAAAGGCCACCCTTACTTGGCACTTCACTTGACACTGTTTGCTGCTACATTGTCTTTGCTATTACATTAGCTGTTATCTGAAGTTTGACCAGCACACAAAACTAGAAACCTGATGATTCTCTGGGACTAGTGCTCCAGTGTTGCTCAGTGGTAGAGAATGTGTTTAGCATACAAGAGGACCTGTGTTGGATCAGAGAGAAGCAAAGTGACAGGTAGAGCAAGAGAGGAAGAGAGGAAGATGGAATGAGAGAGACAGAGAAAGAGAGACAGAAAGAGACAGAGAGAGACAGAGGAGGAAGAGAGAATGAGAGAGAGAGTGTGTGTGTCCCTGTGAGAGAGAGAGACAGAGAGAGACAGAGACAGAGAGAGACAGAGAGACAGAGACAGAGAGAGACAGAGGAGGAAGAGAGAGTGTGAGAGAGAGAGAGAGAGAGTGTGTGTGTGTGTGTGTGTGTGTGTGAGAGAGAGAGAGAGAGAGAGAGAGAGAGAGACAGAGAGAGAGAGAGAGAGTGAAACAGAGAGAGATCCTCAGGATCAAAAGTCTGTACTGCCCGGGTTTCTGGATTCTTTGAGGTTTTCCAAAGATCACCTGTAATAAAACCCAGAGATGGGGAAGGGAAGTGGCCTGGATCTGCAGATTATTATTGAAAAACCTGTTTTTTTTTCCTCTGGAGATTTGGAGCTAATGAGAGTATATATATGTGTGTGTGTGTGTGTGTGTGTGTGTATGTGTGTGTGTGTATGTATATATATATACACGTATATATACGTGTGTGTGTGTGTGTGTGTGTGT
>CATKUM010000575.1:0-16200 GCA_949786405.1 Onychomys arenicola
TTTACAAAAACCAAAAGGAAGGGAAGGTGTTGATTATTGTGTATGATATGAGGTTTCATTTTATGATTACGTTGATGAAGCCACATCAACCATTTATAAATGGAAGGATAAATACAACTGTTTTAATAATGCATTTTTTTGGTAATTCATACATAACATCTGCAGGTAAGTTTGTCTCCAAACGATACATCCTAAAAGAGCTCTATGAGCTATTTGAATCAATGTGTGAGGGACATTTTAAAGTAGTTAGTGAATGCTATCAAAAGTTGGATCAGAAGTATTTCCCACCTTTTATTGATGTACTTTACAAGATAAAACAAAATAGAGATAAGAAATACACGAAGGATCAAGTGGACGGATGCAAACTTATGATGAATTCTCTATACGGAAAGACAGCTGAGAAATTCAGACTGCACAAAATAATATGGAGTAATCACCTTGATAAAGTAATTGAAAAAGAGAAAGATAAATGGTGAGAGCATGGGGAGTGAACTAAATCAATAGCTAAAGCATTCAAGAAAGGAAAAGATTTTGATCCTACTGCCACAATGGGATTTGTAAAATTGGAGAATTCTGATAAAAGATTTGATGATGAGGGTAATGATTGTCGTGAGTCAATAATGACAGGTTTATACATAACACAAAGGTCTAGATGGATGTTATTAAGTGCAGCTAAGGGTGAAATAGACCAAGGTAATGTCTTCCTTAACTGTGACACAGATTCCCTTAAAATAATAGAGTTTAAACCCCCCAAATTTTATGTGCATAACGATGAACTGGGCGCTTGAAAGAAGGAGGGATCATTTACACATTTTGGTCATCCAAACAAACTTAAAAAGTATTACTTGGTTAACATAGATGAATCAATTCCATTTAATAAAGCAGTGAAGGTGGCGGTGGGTGGTGTGCCTAAATATCAATTGGTTAATGCCACTTTGAGTAGACAGGAGATAATAAAGACACTTAAGATAATATATGATCCAAATATAAAGACAGTTATACCAAAAGCAAAAAGAACCTGTACGTGAACAGAAGATCTTCATCAACCAATCATTAATAATGTAGACATTGAAATAATAGGTGGATTAAAGGGTGATCCTAAATATACATTGCAAATGGGGATATTAAAACCATGGAAAGTATAGTAAAAATAATAGACAAATTAGTTAATACAAAAGAGGTTCCAAAGAGGGTATACTCATCTCTTCGTTCTATGGGTTTATTACCGGGCGTTAAGCAAACAGATTTTATTAGAGCCATGAGATCTTTGGAGACACCAATGAATGTAAAGCATTATCTTATGTCGGCCTATCTTGACAATAATAAGCATAGACTAAAAAATATAACACAAACCATAAGACCTTCACATGTTGCTGTGAGACCTTTTGTTATTAAGATTAAATCAAAACAGTTAAGGTTCTATGACAGTTATAAAAAGCGATTTATAGCTACACCAATAAAACCACACGATAATTGATATTCACATAAGGGTAGAGTTTTATCAACCAAAGTATTCCAAGATGAAGAATCAATGGAAGCTGGCGCTTTCATAAATGATTTATTGCATTGAATTAATTACATATCCATATTAAATAGAGCGTGTGCTAGATGGGCTCAGTGAAAGGCCGGCCATTATGAAGGTAATATGAACTCCTATGAAAGGAAATACATTGAGGACAGGAATTTTATTAAGTCCTTAAAAATGGATGATGACTTTAGACCACATTATGAAGACGTTATTAGGAATGCTGAAAAAATAAAAAGTGTCATTTCTAGGTTTGGTGACGAAAGAATGAATGAATTGATGAATGAGTTAACTGCGGGATCTAAGGATGTTATTCATGAACTTAATACAATGGAAGAATACAAGCATGCGGTGGACGATAGAGAGTTGGCTGAGCTTATATTAGACAGAACAAGACCATTAGATCAAACCCTGGCCAAATTAGCTGATCGTGCATTAGATCTTGATTACAGTAAATTTGATGTTTCAGATTTACGTAGCAATTTTAAACTCCCTGAAATTAAATCAATACATATGACAAAGACAGCAAGAACAAAGTCTGTGTCGGATCTTAAATACATTAAACAGTTAATAAAGCCAGAGTAAATTCTACACACATAAACGCTAAGGGGCATTCCTTGCGCAGGATAATCTGTAAACCATTCAAATTACATATCCCATTCATAGCGTCGCATATTCGCGCATTAAAAGCTATATGTGTAAAGCCCACATATGCACGCAATACGCGCAATAGATCCAAATCAAATCTCTACACACATAAACGCTAAGGGGCATTCCTTGCGCAGGATAATCTGTAAACCATTCAAATTACATATCCCATTCATAGCGTCGCATATTCGCGCATTAAAAGCTATATGTGTAAAGCCCACATATGCACGCAATACGCGCAATAGATCCAAATCAAATCTCTACACACATAAACGCTAAGGGGCATTCCTTGCGCAGGATAATCTGTAAACCATTCAAATTACATATCCCATTCATAGCGTCGCATATTCGCGCATTAAAAGCTATATGTGTAAAGCCCACATATGCACGCAATACGCGCAATAGATCCAAATCAAATCTCTACACACATAAACGCTAAGGGGCATTCCTTGCGCAGGATAATCTGTAAACCATTCAAATTACATATCCCATTCATAGCGTCGCATATTCGCGCATTAAACGCTATATGTGCAAAGTCTTAAATAATTTAAAGGGTTTCTGAATTTCATGGTATAATTTAAACGTATGGTAAACATAAAAATAACCGAAGCAGCCGGAAGATGCAATAACGAATGTTTTAAATGCAGAGAGAAGCTTTTCTGCTCTAAGAAATGGTTGAAGAGTTGGTTTAATTGGTTAATGGATAAATACGTAAGATAGATATGTGATATTGAGTTGTTTCGGTAGTTTGTTTTATAGCGTCCTTGGGATATTTGATAGGTTACAGACCTAGATATAAATCTGAGCTTTACGAGGCTTGGAAATCTCACGAGGATACAAAATTAAAGCTGAAGGATATAGAGCACAAAATTGACCTTTTAGAGGCCAATAAGAAAAAGTAATATGATAGTCATTTTAACCTTTATAGCATTAGCAATGTGTTTGTGTCTGTGCTCTTGCACATACGACGATTTAAAAGAAGAATATGAACGCAGTAAACTGAAATAAACCAATAGATAAAATAACCAAGGCATTCTGGGATCAAAATGTACGTCAATTTTGAGTGGATGAAGAGATTCCAATTTCCGGTGATAAGAAGTGCTGGAAGACCTTATCAAAAGAACAAAAAGACACCTTTAAAAAAGCCCTTGCTGGGCTTACTTTACTAGACACAAATCAGGGATCCATTGGTATGCCCTCAATAGCGGAAAAGATGGATAGTGCACAAGTTAAAGCTGTGCTGTCATTTATGGGGATGATGGAGCACATGCACGCAAAGAGTTACTCAGCCATATTTGTGACCCTATGCACCACCGAAGAAATAGATGAATTGTTTAATTGGGTGGATAACAATCACCTGATGAAATCCAAATTAAATAACATAATCCTTTATTACCGTTGCATTGATAGTGAACGGGAGCTAGCCCTGGCAATGGTGGCCTCCGTATTTTTGGAGTCATTTTTATTTTATTCAGGGTTCTTTTATCCATTGTTGCTTGCGGGACAAGGGAAAATGATTCATAGTGCAGAGATAATTAACCTAATTATAAGAGATGAGTCCGTGCATGGTGTGTATATGGGACAATTGTTTCAACAACAAATGAAAGCTTTGTCACATGAGGATCAGGTAATGGTCAAAGATATATCAGTTAGACTTTTAAAAGATCTTATGGAAATAGAGGATGAATACACAGAACAGATTTATGGGCAGCTAGGCCTACAAAACGAAGTGAAGACCTTCTGTAGATATAATGCCAATAAGGCAATGCAGAATCTAGGCCTTTGTGAGGTTTATAACGTAACAGTGGAAGACGTTAATCCGTTAGTTTTTAATGGCCTTAGAACCACCACCAAAAATCACGATTTCTTTAGTACCAAAGGAAATGGTTATGTGAAGCCAACAAATGTTGAAGAGTTAACAGATGAAGATTTTAGTGTATAATATACATGACTGTCTTTATGGGAGTTTTGGACAGTCACTTATGGTGACCGTTGTCCAGCGGTAAGACCTCTCAGTGTGAATGAGATAACGCAGGTTCGACTCCTGCCGGTCACCCCAACTTATTTTAATTATGTCTAAATTCTGATGTTCCTATTGTAGGAAGATAATATCTAGTGTGCGAATGGGCAGCTCAGGCACTGTTTGTTCTTGTTGTGGCTACGGTAAACTCTTATATAGAGGGGATTAAACCTAACCCACTATTATATTTGGATTCTTACTTTTCCTTTCCAGGACTTTGCTCAGCATATCCTCAGTGTCTCTTCTTATCATAATACATTTACCAAAGCTTAAAATCCTTTTTATTTGTATCCATAACTTTGTTCCATCTTTTATAAAGTGACAGAAGCTCCTATAGAGCGAATAAAGCACCACGTCGTCTGTGTAAATCTTATATCCATAAAGATACGCCGGCTGAAATGGCTCACATTTAATGTAATACCATTTGGTGATCTTTCTACGCATTCCATTCTCGGGTGTTGCTTCCTCTATATGATTGTATGAACTAACTAATAGCTGTCACGTTATATTCTCTTGGTTCAGGGGCTCCTTGAAGATAATAGCGTACATTGGTGTGGTTAGGTATGTAAGGTCTATGGAGGTCATTCTGTCCGTATTGTTTTTTACTTTGTTCATAAACGCGTCTAAAGCCGCCCTCGGATCCCCAATTGCTCCAATAAATTTACTATCCTTCGCACCACGCGGATAAAGGCCTCTACTGTTAATATATAGTATCCTCGTAGGCCTATCTGCACCAGGTAATTTTCTTGTGGTGTACACCAGGTTTTCTTCAGGATCTATTTCAAACACTTCAAAAAGAGGGTGTGATACGTTAAAGTCGGTGTTACCAAATATCTCAATGGTTATGTCCTTTTTACGCCTTTCAATTGAGTTTGCCACGCTTATAAAGAATTTCCTAAATTCCTTCGTTTTTATTAACTTGTGCTCGTCTGTGGCTTCGTCGAAGAATATGTGTTCCACGTCGTCAAAGGATCCTCCCTTTCATTTAATCGCTGTGGTTAGTGCCATTGCATATCCTACGTGCGCCCTACCGCGCCCAGTTGCGGGGTTAGGTGTCTCTTTGTGGTATAACTTAAAATCTGCCCCCATATAAAAGCAGGAATGGTTTCCCAGCAGTTGTTCTGAGAGCCCCATCTTAAGGTGCTCGTCCAGAGCCCGCATTAAAACCACTTTACCACCTCTGGAAATAATCTCGTTAGAACGAGTGATGATATTCCAAGACTTACCAATATTCTTCTCGGAAAGGAAGATGAGAATATCGTAGGGTAGATTAAGTGCTTTAATGTCTTCGATACTAAAAAACTCTTTGGTATGTGCGATTTCGGCGAACCGGGCATAATGGGCTTCATTACTGTCTCTATTGATTATGTTTTGATAGATGATTGCTCGCTTGATTTCCCATAATTCCTTAAATTTGTTGGGGTGGAATTCCTTTGCTTTAATTTTGTCAATCTTCCCATCCAGATAACTACTGCTAATATTGGGATCATATTCATTTGACATCTAGTTCGGTAAATCTTGTGCGTCTGTTACTTCAATCATGTTTTCTTTTACTGTTGGGTTCATGTAGATTCCAGTCAGTCTGATGTATTTGCATGGTTGATATTTTCGAATTCCGAACACAATAGCTCTGTGTGCAGTAAATTGTGTGTACATCATCTGGTTTAGGATGTCTGGGTTGATCATGTCATAAAGGTCGTAGTAGTTATATCGATCAGTGGTTGTTAATTTAAAGCTTCCGTAAGGCATAGTGTCTAGTGGGATAATATTGTATCCAAGCACAGCATCAATCACTTTACTATAAGCTCCTTCTTTAATATATGGACTGGTTCATGCCGCAGCTTTTAATTCTTTGTGCAGTTCACTGTTCATAACAATAACAAACTTATCTTTAGATACTCTCATAGGACAAAGCATTTCTGCGTTGGCTTCAGTTTTAGCTTTGGATCCATAATTTTTTCTATCATCCTTTTTAAGGTTCCCTGGGAACATTGAGTCATTCTGCCCAGTAAATTCTTCTGTCATCATTTGTGCGTGGTAGTAAATGCACCGACAAATAGCCACAGCACTGTAGGTAGGATCCACTTTTGAATTATCGAGATACATCTTTTGAAGTTGTGTCTTACTTATTGCATTTGTTGGCTTTTTAGCTTTGTTTGTTCTTGATACCTGAGGATAGTTTTCAGCATCAGCCCTAAATGGCACTCATTCTCACACTGGGTACACGTTAACGTTTTTAAGGTCTTTCTCTTTTTTAATTTCGTCTTTGAAGTCTTCTATGATTTGTTTCAGGAAGGCACCAATCCCTTCTTTACCTTCTCCAAATTGAGCAAGAGGGGTGTCATCCCATTTAGCCCCCAATATGGAACTAATTGTGTATGTATTAAATCTGTCTGCGTTATCAAGTCCTCATGGACACACAGAAAGTGCATATGCGAATACTAGGGACAGAAAGAATGCAATGGATCTTTTAATGTCACCAGTTTTTCGTTTATGGAATTCAAATAATTCATCTGGGTTTACGAATTTATCGTAGGCAGCCATAATGTCTGGAATCCGGTTAGAAGCATAAACCCTTGTAATTTGTCCGTATGTGTCCTCTCGATCCATTCTATCGTTTGGAACCTCTAGACATAGTTTATCTCCAGGTTTAGCTGGTTCAAATTTCCTTAATTGTGCAAACCCATAGTCCTGGATGTCCCGCAATCCGTCACCCAGTGCTTTTTGTAGGTAGCCTCTATAAAATGGTTTAAATTTTTCAGCGAAGGTATCGTCAAAAAGGTCTAACTTACTGAAGAAGTTAATGGTTAATTTGGTGGATAAGTCAGTGAAGGTTTTAGCAGTTTTAATACTAAACGCAGCATGCTTAATTTCGTATTTATCTCCATGGTTGTCTCCGGTATATTTAAACGGTTGAAAGTCTGCCATAATTAATTTGTAGGGAGGCAGTCATTTCGGTTTTTATCCCTACTATATATTATACCATAGATTTTACAATTTCTGCGATTTCTTCGTCGGACATTCCTATTTTTCGCATCATGATTATTTTGGTCTTAAAGAGTCCTGTTTCATTGTTAGGGTAAAAAGGTCTCCCATTGGGATCTGACATTTTCTTTTCTTCATATTCTTTGAATATGGTTTTTACGGTTTCAAGCGCATTGCTCTCGGGAGGCACAATTGGATTTGGTTCAACTAACCTTGCATGGGACGCCTGAATTAGTTCTCCCAGCTTATTTTGGTTTTCCTTGATTACCTCAAGCTCCTGTGGTAGCTTATAGTTTTTAATGGCTTCCTGAACGGCAGCATTAACTATGTCCTGAACTTCACTTTTACTGAAGGATGGTTCCTTCTCCACAACAGGAGTTGTTTCTTCTTTTAAATTGTCTGTAGGGTTCTCGTTTTTCATGGTAGAATTATATTATACCATGGAAACACCAGAAATTGCAGCTAGCTGTAAAAGACTACCTTATAAAGACCTTTACGATCACTACACTAATTATTCCTTCTTTGGGGGTTTAATGGAGTTTTACTTTGATCCTCTAGATAACCAAAAACGAGCAGAAAGGATTAATCAGGGCTACGTAGTTAATAAACAGTTTGAACAGATCGTGAAGTGACATACACCAGAAAACAGACTCCACTTCAGAGTGTTTGATCACATTCGCGTAATAGAAGAAGCGCTGTCGGGTGTATTTACTGTGGATAACGATGAGTTTAACCTTGTGTGGCGACGATTCCTTAAAGAGTTTATGATGGGGTCTGTCTACGTTATTTATTCAGATTCATTTAGGAAATATGAACTGGGTCTGGCGGCCAAATTAGCCGAAGAGAGACATCAGGATCCTTATGATCGAATAGAGCGCTCAGCGCCCAATTCCAATTTTAGAATTTTAAAACGTGTGTCCGATAGTCAGGGGAACTGAAGGTGAGACGCAGTACTTAGTCAAGTTGAGAATGTAACCGTTGATAGGGAAACACTGTCTGTTAAAGATAATGAACCCATGCCTATGCCCATAAGATTTTCCTTCAATGAGGGGTTTATGTTCATTAGGTTATTTGAAATATTCAGACGATTTGAAGCTGCTAAGCAGGTATACTACAAACTCTTCCTGAGTATTTGCACGGTTGGTGAAATAACTGCACCCGATTATGAGGGAATTTACAACAAGATGTCCCAGTTCGAATCGCCGGAAGTTTTTACAGCCACAATGTCTGGTGAGGATAGCACAGCCACCACAGTTGAAGACCTTAAATTAGTTGATAAATCACAGAATCTTACAGAGCTATATAACCAAATAAGACAAGATCTAATGGATAGTCTTGGAGAAATAGGGCTGGGTGTGGATGACGCCACTAAAAAGGAAAGGATCACTGTGGGTGAGAACACACGTGCTCTTCAGCCCACCATTAACTTCCAGAATACAATCCTTAATGAATTGAAGCTGGTGGCTCTACGAATTAAGTATCACTTTAACGTAGATATGCAATTTAAAAACCAATCTGAGCAACGTGAGCAAAGAATGAGTAATTTGAATCAGTCCAAGTTTAATAAATATGATTTTAGTTAGAGATGTAGTTGACGAATTAATGGATTACTGTTTTGGAGCAGATCTTAAAGCTATACTGGAAACAGAAGTGAATGGTCACCCTGTTACAGTTAAAACTCAGTTCCTACATTATTACCGCAGAGCCTGTTATAACGGCACAGTGGACGATTTAAAAGGTTCCATGATTTATTTAATTGAATTAAACAGAGACCTCCTGTTGCGCATTAAAGACTTTTATCTGAATATGGAGAAACTAGTGGATCTTAATGATTATGGTAGGGTAAAAATTACTTATGACGAGACCTTAGAAACCCAGGGTAAATTAACAAACAGAGCCTCTTATGACGCCAATATAAATAAATCCACACATAACAGTAACTCTTATGATTCTAATAACTACAGAAATGTTTCTAATAATAGCACAGGGGCTTCAGAAACTAACGAATTAAGGAGGGTGGACTCCGTTATACGACAACCACTTAAAGAGGCGCAATCGGTCACCATTAAAAAGTACACAATGAAAAATAACGAGGTATCCTCAGAGGATAAGGTTAAAGTATTTGATGAGATAAAGGTAACAGATCAAGGTAACCCTGTATATCATCAACACTTCACAAGGGAGGTAACTGGAGATCAAAGTAACACCGTTAATATAAACGAACTATCCAACGCTTCTGATGGTTTAAATGTGGGCAACAGCACATCTGCTACAAGCACAACTAAAGGCACAAAAAGAGACGGTTCTGCGCGGGAGGTGCAGTACCTAAATCATGATGCAAGGATAAAAGCTTGGTCAGAGGAGATTCCTCGGTTAAAGCAGCGGTTCTGGCGAGTGTTCCATACCCTATTTAGATATGAGCATTTATAAAATAAATAAAAGACTACCTGAATATATAGACGTTGCACGCATTGAGGATATCTTCTGAAATAATAACTCAGATCTTTATCCCAATAGGACACCAGATAAAAGTAAGTACACAAAGATAGACCAAGTGCAGCCTGTATTCCAATCACCGTATATGGGGACTATTGTGTTACAGGGAGAATGAAACCATGCCTTTTATAATGGGACTTATTATTTCCTTATTAAATTAGAGGTTCAAGACGTTATGAACCAAGTGTATAAATACCAACTGATTAATGACGTTATGATGAATTTCCTGGACGCAGGAGGGGAGATAAGAGGTTCGTTAATAAGGACAAATAAAGAAGAGATCCTGTCCAAGGTTATACAGAGCTGTCATCCAGTTCTTTCAAGTCCCTCAAAGATTGTATTCGGTAAGTTCGCCATTGAGGATTTGGACTGAACAAAGACATGCAAACTGTACCTAACACCCGACACAGAGAAGTTTCAGGAGGTGTACATATTTAAACAAGCCTGAGATCAGTTTGTGTTTAACATAAGGAATAATTTCCTTTATAAGGAAATGAAGAAGAAGAAGTGAGAATATAAGGAAGACCAAGATAAGAATGAATACATCAGACCTTCTTTATTTAATGATTTGATAGTATTAGATCAACTGTTAACAATTAAAGCCCCTTCCTGGAAGAATAAAATCGTTAAGATAATAAGAGATAACTTTAGCTCCTTCGAGGATAAACAAATAGCCACACAAACGCAAATACAAGGGTCTTATTTTCAGGGTAAGAAGGCCATAACATGAAAAGATAACTCAATAGGACAACATATTGAAAGCACTTATAAATTACTGAAATTGGATTTATCAGGACTTACAGACATCATTCCCATTAATTTTTCAGGAAAGCCACTCGACCCAAATGTGGAATTAACAGCAGATCTTTTACCAAATTCGAGTGAGATAGGTGACGTTGGTGTTTATAATCCAAGAATCCTGAGACCTATTCCAAGGTTACCAATAAAAAATAAAAACTTACCATGGACAGAAGACATGTCAGTTAGTGGTTATTATTCTAACTCAGCCAATTTTGATGATTCCAATTATAAGGGACAACACCCGCAAAGACTCACTTTTCACTGGGGCGCGGATTTAATTGGTAAAGGTAAAGGTAGTGATGGATTCCTATGATGATTACCTAGGAATAATTTGTCACTTACAGCAGAATCACCAATTGGTGAATATGACAATTTTGGAGTAGGCTTCACTGATAACATAAGATCTTATTCTCCCGATAGGGATTATAGAGATCAGTATTTCTTTAACAGGTTAAATAGAAAAGACTGTCCACCATTGGGTTTTATGATTTGGGAGCTAAAAAGACTGCCTGGTGAATGGGACGATTATGAATACACAGGATCTACACCTTTAAAGAATGTAGAATACAGATCAGGTCTAACTAATTTATTATCTAGAAAATATTCGGACACAAGGGGGAAGTGATGATCCACTCTTCCTTCTAAATTGAGTTATCTAAGGGGAGTTCAAGAGCTTACATACCATATGCTGGACACAGACTTAATGACATGGTTAACAATTGTACCCACAGATAAAGAGTATGGTTTTTATAAGTACTCCTATTATTTAAACTGAGGTATTAAGGAACTATTCCCCGATCGAAACGATGGATGAATTGCAAGGATTATGAACTTTGACATTAATAATAATGGGGTGCATATTGAGAGCCCACTAAAGGATAATCTAATTCATAATTGAATAAGAGAGAGGTATAAAAAGATTGAAGAAATATCAACTTACGAATCAATAGAAGACGCACCTGAGGTAAAACAAGGGGATATCCTGTTTACAACCTATGAATACGCACTGTGACCCATTTATGACCCATATAACCAATTTCCAATTACTTTAGATAAATCCACTATAGACGAATACCTAAGTAAGATGAAACAGGGATACCCAAATCGGGGAAGCGATAGTAAAGAATTAAAGGTGAGTGAGGATTTTGTAAAAAGATTACATGATGTGCTTAATGAAAGGAGAGATGTTAGGTTCGGATTGGCATCTATTCCTATTATTGGATTTATTGCAGTAACAACTCAAATATATGCACAAGATCATCATATAAGGAGGATTATCACTCTATCATCTAAATCTTGACCTTACATATATAATGCTGTCAGATTCCCTTCAGACCGGGTTATTTTTTATTATCATAAAGGGAAGTTTAAAGTGGGATACACACAAAAATATAAAAGAACCCTACAGTTAACAAATCATATTACACAGATAGTAGAAAGGGTTGATGGAGTTAGTTCATTAGAGACACAGTTGATTCATTTGAGGGGTATAGATCTGGAACCTAACTTCATAAATAATGACCTTTTAAACGAAGCCAAGGAACGAGAGATACTTAGCAAATTAGGAGCGGCTGTAAGGGGTTCCAAAAACGGGCGTGTGTTTGAATATACAGACGAATCACTTAGTGTTGGAGATCATTGATTTAATCTTGAGGGCACTAACTGAATACTGTATCTGAGGGATGGGAAGCCACACCTTATAGCAAAGAAAGAGGAGGGTGTATTCACAAAGCCCGAGCTTAAGGTGGCCGACCTTAAATTCATAACAGAGACTCTTCCAACCACCTATGAGCAAATTAATCAAAAGGGAGAACTTAATTTTTATGGAGAGACTATGCCCTTAAACACCAAATTTAATTTTAGAGATGACAAGTTTAATATTGAAGTGGCGGACATAGTTATAGAAGATAAAGTGACCCCTATAGAGACTTACCACATCAAAATAGAGAATGATCATGACTTCTTCAATACGTGAGTAAAGATAAATAAAAAGATGGCCACAGCAATAACCAAGGAAATAAACCCAGTAGAGCTTGAAATGTTAAAGCACCAAATAGAGGGATCCACACTTAAATATCAACAAGACAGGGAAAACAACGATAGGATGTTAATCAGGAGGAATGTGGAAATGGTTCGTCGTCGAGAAGACCTTGATATGCAGTGGTGGGATAACATGATAAATTCAGTAACCGTTGGATTAATGGGAGGGGGAATTTCGGCCAATAGACTAATTAAATCAGACTCAGTAATAGGTAAGGTAACTGGAGCAGCGGGACTAGGCCTTGCTGCCGCAAAAACCGCCTATGACATATATAGAAACCAGAGAAACTATAACATACAAACTGCGAGATTAAGTGAGGATAAACAAATACTGTATGCAGAGAATCTTCAGGCCATGTACCACAGAAAACAAAACTACGAACATGAGTACAAGGGAAACCTTATTCATTTAAATGGATTAACACAAACCTTTATCAGAGGTGGTATTAACGACAGGGAGTTACAGGAAGAGTTTAATAATAAGCATGGTTTAAGTAATATAAACGTCCAGGTGCTATTACCCTCAATAGAGCAAAGTAGAATCATAACCAAAATATATGATGTTTATGGCTGTGAGTGTTTATCACCCGAATACGAGGTCAACCCATTACACGTTAAAAATGGCATAACAGGACTTTATCAATTTTCTAAATTACTTGGGGATGGGATTAAATCCATACTGGCTTCAGATGCACATGTAAATGCCACAATAAGGCACTGCTTCCAGACGGGAGTTAAATTTACCGAGGTAGAGCACAAATTCCTAGAGCAGGATTTCTCCATACAGGCCGAACCAGAGGAAGATTTGGAAGAGAGATCATTCGATGTTGAGAATATCGCTGAGTGACCTAGGGAAAAATGAGATCTGTATTATTATCTACACGATAAACAAGACATTATCAATGCACTAAATAAACTACCCAATAAAGGTTTAACAGACGAAGAAAAGCACAATAACCCAGGGGTGGTTAATCAATTAGACAGACAATTACTTGAAAAGGTTAATGAGATAATTCGACACAGGGATACTGGTGTTGCTTATGTTATCCCAACAGAGCCTACAGCCCCTGTAGACAAAACAAAAGAAGAGGTTGCTAGACTGACAAACCAAGTTATATCTCTACAGCAAGAACTGACAGATTTAATTAAAACCTCATCAGATGATAAAACAAAACTAGAGACTGAAAAAAGGAGATATCTGGGTGAGCTTAAAACACTACAGACCAAAATAACACAATTAGAAGAACATCAAAAGGATAACTTAAAAACAAGGGAGGAAGAGTTAAATAAACAACTTCAACTACACACAACAGCCATGTCAAATAAACAACAGGAGTTGGACGACCTACAACAAAAACAAGAACAGTGTAAGGTAGACATTGCAACAAGGGACACATTAATAGAAACATTAAGACAAGGAACCACATCAAGTCAAGAAGACACAGCAAGGTTACAGGCACAAATAACTCAATTAAAACAACAGAAACAATCCCTAGACACAAATAAAAGACAGCTACAAACAAAGCTGGAAGAGGCCAATAAAAAACTAACAGAAGCTAATAACTCAATAACAGACCTAAGGAAACAATTAAAGGATTCACAGACAGATAAAACAACACTTCAGACCCAATTAAATGAGAGAATAGAAGAGATTGTAACGTTAGAGGGAGAGAAGGAAACACTTCAGGAGAAGCTAAATAAAACAAAAGAAGAGATGAAGACCCTAAACACACAAATAACAGGATGTCAAACAAAACAAACAACAAACTCAGAACTACAAGAGAAAATAAAAACACTGGAGGCAGAGAAATCCAAAATACAAGAAGATCTGAATAACATAAATCAAATAGCAACCAACGCAAGGATACAATACTCAGAACTGGAACAGCAAAAGACAGAATGTGAGGAACAGTTAAAAGTGTTGAGAGAAATGTCTACACAGGAAATTAATAAATTAAAGGTGGAGATAGATACATTAAAAAATAAACCACAAGAAGAGGGTGATGTGGAGAAATTAAAGAGAATAATACAAGGACTGCAGAATGAAGTCACCCTACAAAAATTAGAAGTACGTAGACAACAAACAGCGGCAACATCTGCAACAAATAGAGCAGAAACACTAAGTCGAGAATACAAAACACTAGAGGGTAAATATCAAACTGCAGAACAGTTAAGAAAACTCTACCTTGATGAGAAAACCAAACTATCACAAGATTTAACTAAATGTCAAAACCAACTACAGGCAAAAACAACAATACCTGAAACAGTTACAAGTGTACAGAATAAACTAAGAGAAGCCGAGGAGAGGATTAAAACTCTACAAAAAGAAAAGGGGGATACTGAAGGTAGGTATCAATCAATCTGAACACAATTAACACAAGCAAGAGAACAACTTGCCAAATGTTCAATCCCACAAAAACCAACCCCAACTCAGGAAGAGTTAGAAAGGTTAAAAAGACAATTGGCAGAAAGTGAGAGATTATTAAAGGCAGGATGTGAACCAATTTACAACGCGTTTATGGTTAAAAAACTTGCAGAAGAGGCGAAGGCAATAGCGGACACAGTTCAATCTTCACCAACCAAAGAATGTATGAGTGTTGATGGTTCAGTGGTGGGATTTCCTAAGGGGACA
This sequence comes from Onychomys arenicola, assembly GCA_949786405.1. Classification (NCBI taxonomy): domain Eukaryota; kingdom Metazoa; phylum Chordata; class Mammalia; order Rodentia; family Cricetidae; genus Onychomys; species Onychomys arenicola. The sequence continues at coordinate 15,148 of CATKUM010000575.1, forward strand.
ATGTTTCCAAGGAGAGAATATCCTACACCACCTACAAAGGAAACAATCAATGAATGGCCTGGAGATGAACGTACTAGATTTGAAAATGGATATTATCAAATAAAATATAGAGGAACCAGAGGGGATGTTACAGTGTGAATATATAAACCCTGAACACCAATATCACACAGCCTTCTATTTATTCAGAACCTAATAAACTGTGTTTTTGATTCTATGTTTGCTTCAACACAACAGAGGTTGGTAGATTTCACCAAGACTCCATTTAATATAATAATTAATAAGGAACAGTTCCTGTACAGGTGGTTTAACTTTGAGACAAATAATAAGAATGTTAAGACTGTTAGATTTTCTGAGTTAAATATACCCCAGGAGGATGTGAGAATTGGCAACCTAATACTGAATGCAATATTTAGAACCTCTACAACAATTGAAATGGATAAAGAGTCTGGTTATAGTGGAGGAGACTATCTTAATACTAGACTTCGTGAACTACCAGACAGAACCAGTACCAAGGTACCACCCATTATTTTTAAAAATGGGAAGGATACACTCTCCAAATTCATTAAGTATACAATTTATATGATGAGAACAAAACCCTGAGATGAGGCATATCCAATAATTAAGAGCACAATTAAAGATTGAAACTGATTGAAAAGACCTTAACGGGAGAAAAACGGGTTATTTGTCCATTTTACCGGGAGAAAAACGGGACATTTGACCAAATCCATTTTACCGGAGAAAAACGGGTTATTTGTCCATTTTACCGGGAGAAAAACGGGACATTTGACCAAATCCATTTTACCGGAGAAAAACGGGTTATTTGTCCATTTTACCCGGAGAAAAACGGGACATTTGACCAAATCCATTTTACCGGAGAAAAACGGGTTATTTGTCCATTTTACCGGGAGAAAAACGGGACATTTGACCAAATCCATTTTACCGGAGAAAAACGGGTTATTTGTCCATTTTACCGGGAGAAAAACGGGACATTTGACCAAACCGCGTTATTTAAAAATTTAAATTTTTGGGCTAAAAATATGATAAAATATAAAT
>CATKUM010000576.1:0-15000 GCA_949786405.1 Onychomys arenicola
CCTACACGTACGAAACATATCTAGTTCAACTCTGCTTAGGAAACTGATACAAACCACAGGCCATCTAACATCCAACGCTTTTCTGTTAAGAGCGAGAAACGTGTGGTCTTCGTGCACGATGTAGCTTCCTTTGAGCTGAAAAGTGACTGCGTTTACCTGAAACGAAGTCTTGCTTGTAGGAAGACACAGAGCCTGGGATTTAACTCCATTTCTGAAGGGAAACACACAGCACAGTTCTCATCCATGAAACACACTCTGCTTTAGAGAAAGAAGCACGCTCTTGCTTTCTGGAGTGTCTAATACAGCAAGAAACGTGAGTGTGCTCAGAACAAAAGAACCGTGTTTCCTACACATACCGAACATATCTAGTTCAACTCTGCTTAGGAAACTGATACAAACCACAGGCCGTCTAACATCCAACGCTTTTCAATTAAGTGGGAGAAACGTGTGGTCTTCGTGCACGATGTAGCTTCGTTTGAGCTCGAAAGTGACTGCGTTTACCTGAAACGAAGTCTTGCTTGTAGGAAGACACAGAGCATGGGATTTAATTCCATTTCTGAAGGGAAACACACAGCACAGTTCTCATCCATGAAACACACTCCGCTTTAGAGTAAGAAGCACGCTCTTGCTTTCTAGAGTCTCTAATACAGCAAGAAACGTGAGTGTGCTCAGAACAAAAGAACCGTGTTTCCTACACATAGGGAACATAGCTAGTTCAACTCTGCTTAGGAAACTGATGCAAACCACAGACCGTATAATATCCAACGCTTTTCAGTTAAGAGCGAGAAACGTGTGGTCTTCGTGCACGATGTAGCTTCGTTTGAGCTGAAAAGTGACTGCGTTTACCTGAAACGAAGTCTTGCTTGTAGGAAGACACAGAGCCTGGGATTTCACTCCATTTCTGATGGGAAAAACACAGCACAGTTCTCATCCATGAAACATACTCTGCTTTAGAGAAAGAAGCACGCTCTTGCTTTCTAGAGTCTCTAATACAGCAAGAAACGTGAGTGTGCTCAGAACAAAAGAACCGTGTTTCCTACACATACGGAACATATCTCATTCAACTCTGCTTAGGAAACTGATACAAACCACAGGCCGTCTAACATCCAACGCTTTACAGTTAAGAGCGAGAAACGTGTGGTCTTCGTGCATGATGTAGCTTCGTTTGAGCTTAAAAGTGACTGCGTTTACCTGAAACCAAGTCTTGCTTGTAGGAAGACACAGAGCCTAGGATTTAACTCCATTTCTGAAGGGAAACACACAGCACAGTTGTCATCCATGAAACACACTCTGCTTTAGAGAAAGAAGCACTCTCTTGCTTTCTAGAGTCTCTAATACAGCAAGAAACGTGAGTGTGCTCAGAACAAAAGAACCGTGTTTCCTACACGTACGAAACATATCTAGTTCAACTCTGCTTAGGAAACTGATACAAACCACAGGCCGTCTAACATCCAACGCTTTTCTGTTAAGAGCGAGAAACGGGTGGTCTTCGTGCACGATGTAGCTTCCTTTGAGCTGAAAAGTGACTGCGTTTACCTGAAACGAAGTCTTGCTTGTAGGAAGACACAGAGCCTGGGATTTAACTCCATTTCTGAAGGGAAACACACAGCACAGTTCTCATCCATGAAACACACTCTGCTTTAGAGAAAGAAGCACGCTCTTGCTTTCTAGAGTGTCTAATACAGCAAGAAACGTGAGTGTGCTCAGAACAAAAGAACCGTGTTTCCTACACATACGGAACATATCTAGTTCAACTCTGCTTAGGAAACTGATACAAACCACAGGCCGTCTAACATCCAACGCTTTTCAATTAAGAGCGAGAAACGTGTGGTCTTCGTGCACGATGTAGCTTCGTTTGAGCTTGAAAGTGACTGCGTTTACCTGAAACGAAGTCTTGCTTGTAGGAAGACACAGAGCCTGGGATTTAACTCCATTTCTGAAGGGAAACACACAGCACAGTTCTCATCCATGAAACACACTCCGCTTTAGAGTAAGAAGCACGCTCTTGCTTTCTAGAGTCTCTAATACAGCAAGAAACGTGAGTGTGCTCAGAACAAAAGAACCGTGTTTCCTACACATAGGGAACATAGCTAGTTCAACTCTGCTTAGGAAACTGATGCAAACCACAGACCGTATAATATCCAACGCTTTTCAGTTAAGAGCGAGAAACGTGTGGTCTTCGTGCACGATGTAGCTTCGTTTGAACTGAAAAGTGACTGCGTTTACCTGAAACGAAGTCTTGCTTGTAGGAAGACACAGAGCCTGGGATTTAACTCCATTTCTGAAGGGAAACACACAGCACAGTTCTCATCCATGAAACATACTCTGCTTTAGAGAAAGAAGCACGCTCTTGCTTTCTAGAGTCTCTAATACAGCAAGAAACGTGAGTGTGCTCAGAACAAAAGAACCGTGTTTCCTACACATACGGAACATATCTCGTTCAACTCTGCTTAGGAAACTGATACAAACCACAGGCCGTCTAACATTCAACGCTTTTCAGTTAAGAGCGAGAAACGTGTGGTCTTCGTGCACGATGTAGCTTCGTTTGAGCTTAAAAGTGACTGCGTTTACCTGAAACCAAGTCTTGCTTGTAGGAAGACACAGAGCCTAGGATTTAACTCCATTTCTGAAGGGAAACACACAGCACAGTTGTCATCCATGAAACACACTCTGCTTTAGAGAAAGAAGCACTCTCTTGCTTTCTAGAGTCTCTAATACAGCAAGAAACGTGAGTGTGCTCAGAACAAAAGAACCGTGTTTCCTACACGTACGAAACATATCTAGTTCAACTCTGCTTAGGAAACCGATACAAAACACTGGCCGTCTAACATCCAACGCTTTTCAGTTAAGAGCAAGAAACGTGTGGTCTTCGTGCAGAATGTAGCTTCGTTTGAGCTGAAAAGTGACTTGGTTTACCTGAAACGAAGTCTTGCTTGTAGGAAGACACAGAGCCTGGGATTTACCTCCATTTCTGAAGGGAAACACACAGCACAGTTCTCATCCATGAAACACACTCTGCTTTAGAAAAGAAGCACGCTCTTGCTTTCTAGAGTCTCTAATATAGCAAGAAACGTGAGTGTGCTCAGAACAAAAGAACCGTGTTTCCTACACATACGGAACATAGCTAGTTCAACTCTGCTTAGGAAACTGATGCAAACCACAGGCCGTCTAACATCCAACGCTTTTCAGTTAAGAGCGAGAAACGTGTGGTCTTCGTGCACGATGTAGCTTCGTTTGAGCTGAAAAGTGACTGCGTTTACCTGAAACGAAGTCTTGCTTGTAGGAAGACACAGAGCCTGGGATTTAACTCCATTTCTGAAGGGAAACACACAGCACAGTTCTCATCCATGAAACACACTCTGCTTTAGAGAAAGAAGCACGCTCTTGCTTTCTAGAGTGTCTTATGCAGCAAGAAACGTGAGTGTGCTCAGAACAAAAGAACCGTGTTTCCTACACATACGGAACATAGCTAGTTCAACTCTGCTTAGGAAACTGATACAAACCACAGGCCGTCTAACATCCAACGCTTTTCAGTTAAGAGCGAGAAACGTGTGGTCTTCGTGCAGGATGTAGCTTCGTTTGAGCTGAAAAGTGACTGCGTTTACCTGAAACGAAGTCTTGCTTGTAGGAAGACACAGAGCCTGGGATTTACCTCCATTTCTGAAGGGAAACACACAGCACAGTTCTCATCCATGAAACACACTCTGCTTTAGAGAAAGAAGCACGCTCTTGCTTTCTAGAGTCTCTAATAAAGCAAGAAACGTGAGTGTGCTCAGAACAAAAGAACCGTGTTTCCTACACATACGGAACATAGCTAGTTCAACTCTGCTTAGGAAACTGATACAAACCACAGGCCGTCTAACATCCAACGCTTTTCAGTTAAGAGCGAGAAACGTGTGGTCTTCGTGCACGATGTAGCTTCGTTTGATCTGAATAGTGACTGCGTTTACCTGAAAGGAAGTCTTGCTTGTAGGAAGACACAGAGCCTGGGATTTAACTCCATTTCTGAAGGGAAACACACAGCACAGTTCTCATCCATGAAACACACTCTGCTTTAGAGAAAGAAGCACGCTCTTGCTTTCTAGAGTCTCTAATACAGCAAGAAACGTGAGTGTGCTCAGAACAAAAGAACCGTGTTTCCTACACGTACGAAACATATCTAGTTCAACTCTGCTTAGGAAACTGATACAAACCACAGGCCGTCTAACATCCAACGCTTTTCAGTTAAGAGCGAGAAACGTGTGGTCTTCGTGCACGATGTAGCTTCGTTTGAGCTGAAAAGTGACTGCGTTTACCTGAAACGAAGTCTTGCTTGTAGGAAGACACAGAGCCTGGGATTTACCTCCATTTCTGAAGGGAAACACACAGCACAGTTCTCATCCATGAAACACACTCTGCTTTAGAGAAAGAAGCACGCTCTTGCTTTCTAGAGTCTCTAATACAGCAAGAAACGTGAGTGTGCTCAGAACAAAAGAACCGTGTTTCCTACACATACGGAACATATCTAGTTCAACTCTGCTTAAGAAACTGATACAAACCACAGGCCGTCTAACATCCAACGCTTTTCAATTAAGAGCGAGAAACGTGTGGTCTTCGTGCACGTTGTAGCTTCGTTTGAGCTGAAAAGTGACTGCGTTTATCTGAAACGAAGTCTAGCTTGTAGGAAGACACAGAGCCTGGGATTTAACTCCATTTCTGAAGGGAAACACACAGCACAGTTCTCATCCATGAAACACACTCTGCTTTAGAGAAAGAAGCACGCTCTTGCTTTCTAGAGTCTCTAATACAGCAAGAAACGTGAGTGTGCTCAGAACAAAAGAACCGTGTTTCCTACACATACGGAACATAGCTAGTTCAACTCTGCTTAGGAAACTGATACAAACCATAGGCCGTCTAACATACAACGCTTTTCAGTTAAGAGCGAGAAACGTGTGGTCTTCGTGCACGATGTCACTTCGTTTGAGCTGAAAAGTGACTGCGTTTACCTGAAACGAAGTCTTGCTTGTAGGAAGACACAGAGCCTGGGATTTAACTCCATTTCTGAAGGGAAACACACAGCACAGTTCTCATCCATGAAACACACTCTGCTTTAGAGAAAGAAGCATGCTCTTGCTTTCTAGAGTCTCTAATACAGCAAGAAACGTGAGTGTGCTCAGAACAAAAGAACCGTGTTTCCTACACGTACGAAACATATCTAGTTCAACTCTGCTTAGGAAACTGATACAAACCACAGGCCGTCTAACATCCAACGCTTTTCAGTTAAGAGCGAGAAACGTGTGGATTTCGTGCAGGATGTAGCTTCGTTTGAGCTGAAAAGTGACTGCGTTTAGCTGAAACGAAGTCTTGCTTGTAGGAAGACACAGAGCCTGGGATTTAACTCCATTTCTGAAGGGAAACACACAGCACAGTTCTCATCCATGAAACACACTCCGCTTTAGAGTAAGAAGCACGCTCTTGCTTTCTAGAGTCTCTAATACAGCAAGAAACGTGAGTGTGCTCAGAACAAAAGAACCGTGTTTCCTACACATAGGGAACATAGCTAGTTCAACTCTGCTTAGGAAACTGATGCAAACCACAGACCGTATAATATCCAACGCTTTTCAGTTAAGAGCGAGAAACGTGTGGTCTTCGTGCACGATGTAGCTTCGTTTGAACTGAAAAGTGACTGCGTTTACCTGAAACGAAGTCTTGCTTGTAGGAAGACACAGAGCCTGGGATTTAACTCCATTTCTGAAGGGAAACACACAGCACAGTTCTCATCCATGAAACATACTCTGCTTTAGAGAAAGAAGCACGCTCTTGCTTTCTAGAGTCTCTAATACAGCAAGAAACGTGAGTGTGCTCAGAACAAAAGAACCGTGTTTCCTACACATACGGAACATATCTCGTTCAACTCTGCTTAGGAAACTGATACAAACCACAGGCCGTCTAACATTCAACGCTTTTCAGTTAAGAGCGAGAAACGTGTGGTCTTCGTGCACGATGTAGCTTCGTTTGAGCTTAAAAGTGACTGCGTTTACCTGAAACCAAGTCTTGCTTGTAGGAAGACACAGAGCCTAGGATTTAACTCCATTTCTGAAGGGAAACACACAGCACAGTTGTCATCCATGAAACACACTCTGCTTTAGAGAAAGAAGCACTCTCTTGCTTTCTAGAGTCTCTAATACAGCAAGAAACGTGAGTGTGCTCAGAACAAAAGAACCGTGTTTCCTACACGTACGAAACATATCTAGTTCAACTCTGCTTAGGAAACCGATACAAAACACTGGCCGTCTAACATCCAACGCTTTTCAGTTAAGAGCAAGAAACGTGTGGTCTTCGTGCAGAATGTAGCTTCGTTTGAGCTGAAAAGTGACTTGGTTTACCTGAAACGAAGTCTTGCTTGTAGGAAGACACAGAGCCTGGGATTTACCTCCATTTCTGAAGGGAAACACACAGCACAGTTCTCATCCATGAAACACACTCTGCTTTAGAAAAGAAGCACGCTCTTGCTTTCTAGAGTCTCTAATATAGCAAGAAACGTGAGTGTGCTCAGAACAAAAGAACCGTGTTTCCTACACATACGGAACATAGCTAGTTCAACTCTGCTTAGGAAACTGATGCAAACCACAGGCCGTCTAACATCCAACGCTTTTCAGTTAAGAGCGAGAAACGTGTGGTCTTCGTGCACGATGTAGCTTCGTTTGAGCTGAAAAGTGACTGCGTTTACCTGAAACGAAGTCTTGCTTGTAGGAAGACACAGAGCCTGGGATTTAACTCCATTTCTGAAGGGAAACACACAGCACAGTTCTCATCCATGAAACACACTCTGCTTTAGAGAAAGAAGCACGCTCTTGCTTTCTAGAGTGTCTTATGCAGCAAGAAACGTGAGTGTGCTCAGAACAAAAGAACCGTGTTTCCTACACATACGGAACATAGCTAGTTCAACTCTGCTTAGGAAACTGATACAAACCACAGGCCGTCTAACATCCAACGCTTTTCAGTTAAGAGCGAGAAACGTGTGGTCTTCGTGCAGGATGTAGCTTCGTTTGAGCTGAAAAGTGACTGCGTTTACCTGAAACGAAGTCTTGCTTGTAGGAAGACACAGAGCCTGGGATTTACCTCCATTTCTGAAGGGAAACACACAGCACAGTTCTCATCCATGAAACACACTCTGCTTTAGAGAAAGAAGCACGCTCTTGCTTTCTAGAGTCTCTAATAAAGCAAGAAACGTGAGTGTGCTCAGAACAAAAGAACCGTGTTTCCTACACATACGGAACATAGCTAGTTCAACTCTGCTTAGGAAACTGATACAAACCACAGGCCGTCTAACATCCAACGCTTTTCAGTTAAGAGCGAGAAACGTGTGGTCTTCGTGCACGATGTAGCTTCGTTTGATCTGAATAGTGACTGCGTTTACCTGAAAGGAAGTCTTGCTTGTAGGAAGACACAGAGCCTGGGATTTAACTCCATTTCTGAAGGGAAACACACAGCACAGTTCTCATCCATGAAACACACTCTGCTTTAGAGAAAGAAGCACGCTCTTGCTTTCTAGAGTCTCTAATACAGCAAGAAACGTGAGTGTGCTCAGAACAAAAGAACCGTGTTTCCTACACGTACGAAACATATCTAGTTCAACTCTGCTTAGGAAACTGATACAAACCACAGGCCGTCTAACATCCAACGCTTTTCAGTTAAGAGCGAGAAACGTGTGGTCTTCGTGCACGATGTAGCTTCGTTTGAGCTGAAAAGTGACTGCGTTTACCTGAAACGAAGTCTTGCTTATAGGAAGACACAGAGCCTGGGATTTACCTCCATTTCTGAAGGGAAACACACAGCACAGTTCTCATCCATGAAACACACTCTGCTTTAGAGAAAGAAGCACGCTCTTGCTTTCTAGAGTCTCTAATACAGCAAGAAACGTGAGTGTGCTCAGAACAAAAGAACCGTGTTTCCTACACATACGGAACATATCTAGTTCAACTCTGCTTAAGAAACTGATACAAACCACAGGCCGTCTAACATCCAACGCTTTTCAATTAAGAGCGAGAAACGTGTGGTCTTCGTGCACGTTGTAGCTTCGTTTGAGCTGAAAAGTGACTGCGTTTATCTGAAACGAAGTCTAGCTTGTAGGAAGACACAGAGCCTGGGATTTAACTCCATTTCTGAAGGGAAACACACAGCACAGTTCTCATCCATGAAACACACTCTGCTTTAGAGAAAGAAGCATGCTCTTGCTTTCTAGAGTCTCTAATACAGCAAGAAACGTGAGTGTGCTCAGAACAAAAGAACCGTGTTTCCTACACGTACGAAACATATCTAGTTCAACTCTGCTTAGGAAACTGATACAAACCACAGGCCGTCTAACATCCAACGCTTTTCAGTTAAGAGCGAGAAACGTGTGGATTTCGTGCAGGATGTAGCTTCGTTTGAGCTGAAAAGTGACGGCGTTTAGCTGAAACGAAGTCTTGCTTGTAGGAAGACACAGAGCCTGGGATTTAACTCCATTTCTGAAGGGAAACACACAGCACAGTTCTCATCCATGAAACACACTCCGCTTTAGAGTAAGAAGCACGCTCTTGCTTTCTAGAGTCTCTAATACAGCAAGAAACGTGAGTGTGCTCAGAACAAAAGAACCGTGTTTCCTACACATAGGGAACATAGCTAGTTCAACTCTGCTTAGGAAACTGATGCAAACCACAGACCGTATAATATCCAACGCTTTTCAGTTAAGAGCGAGAAACGTGTGGTCTTCGTGCACGATGTAGCTTCGTTTGAACTGAAAAGTGACTGCGTTTACCTGAAACGAAGTCTTGCTTGTAGGAAGACACAGAGCCTGGGATTTAACTCCATTTCTGAAGGGAAACACACAGCACAGTTCTCATCCATGAAACATACTCTGCTTTAGAGAAAGAAGCACGCTCTTGCTTTCTAGAGTCTCTAATACAGCAAGAAACGTGAGTGTGCTCAGAACCAAAGAACCGTGTTTCCTACACATACGGAACATATCTCGTTCAACTCTGCTTAGGAAACTGATACAAACCACAGGCCGTCTAACATTCAACGCTTTTCAGTTAAGAGCGAGAAACGTGTGGTCTTCGTGCACGATGTAGCTTCGTTTGAGCTTAAAAGTGACTGCGTTTACCTGAAACCAAGTCTTGCTTGTAGGAAGACACAGAGCCTAGGATTTAACTCCATTTCTGAAGGGAAACACACAGCACAGTTGTCATCCATGAAACACACTCTGCTTTAGAGAAAGAAGCACTCTCTTGCTTTCTAGAGTCTCTAATACAGCAAGAAACGTGAGTGTGCTCAGAACAAAAGAACCGTGTTTCCTACACGTACGAAACATATCTAGTTCAACTCTGCTTAGGAAACCGATACAAAACACTGGCCGTCTAACATCCAACGCTTTTCAGTTAAGAGCAAGAAACGTGTGGTCTTCGTGCAGAATGTAGCTTCGTTTGAGCTGAAAAGTGACTTGGTTTACCTGAAACGAAGTCTTGCTTGTAGGAAGACACAGAGCCTGGGATTTACCTCCATTTCTGAAGGGAAACACACAGCACAGTTCTCATCCATGAAACACACTCTGCTTTAGAAAAGAAGCACGCTCTTGCTTTCTAGAGTCTCTAATATAGCAAGAAACATGAGTGTGCTCAGAACAAAAGAACCGTGTTTCCTACACATACGGAACATAGCTAGTTCAACTCTGCTTAGGAAACTGATGCAAACCACAGGCCGTCTAACATCCAACGCTTTTCAGTTAAGAGCGAGAAACGTGTGGTCTTCGTGCACGATGTAGCTTCGTTTGAGCTGAAAAGTGACTGCGTTTACCTGAAACGAAGTCTTGCTTGTAGGAAGACACAGAGCCTGGGATTTAACTCCATTTCTGAAGGGAAACACACAGCACAGTTCTCATCCATGAAACACACTCTGCTTTAGAGAAAGAAGCACGCTCTTGCTTTCTAGAGTGTCTTATGCAGCAAGAAACGTGAGTGTGCTCAGAACAAAAGAACCGTGTTTCCTACACATACGGAACATAGCTAGTTCAACTCTGCTTAGGAAACTGATACAAACCACAGGCCGTCTAACATCCAACGCTTTTCAGTTAAGAGCGAGAAACGTGTGGTCTTCGTGCAGGATGTAGCTTCGTTTGAGCTGAAAAGTGACTGCGTTTACCTGAAACGAAGTCTTGCTTGTAGGAAGACACAGAGCCTGGGATTTACCTCCATTTCTGAAGGGAAACACACAGCACAGTTCTCATCCATGAAACACACTCTGCTTTAGAGAAAGAAGCACGCTCTTGCTTTCTAGAGTCTCTAATAAAGCAAGAAACGTGAGTGTGCTCAGAACAAAAGAACCGTGTTTCCTACACATACGGAACATAGCTAGTTCAACTCTGCTTAGGAAACTGATACAAACCACAGGCCGTCTAACATCCAACGCTTTTCAGTTAAGAGCGAGAAACGTGTGGTCTTCGTGCACGATGTAGCTTCGTTTGATCTGAATAGTGACTGCGTTTACCTGAAAGGAAGTCTTGCTTGTAGGAAGACACAGAGCCTGGGATTTAACTCCATTTCTGAAGGGAAACACACAGCACAGTTCTCATCCATGAAACACACTCTGCTTTAGAGAAAGAAGCACGCTCTTGCTTTCTAGAGTCTCTAATACAGCAAGAAACGTGAGTGTGCTCAGAACAAAAGAACCGTGTTTCCTACACGTACGAAACATATCTAGTTCAACTCTGCTTAGGAAACTGATACAAACCACAGGCCGTCTAACATCCAACGCTTTTCAGTTAAGAGCGAGAAACGTGTGGTCTTCGTGCAGGATGTAGCTTCGTTTGAGCTGAAAAGTGACTGCGTTTACCTGAAACGAAGTCTTGCTTGTAGGAAGACACAGAGCCTGGGATTTACCTCCATTTCTGAAGGGAAACACACAGCACAGTTCTCATCCATGAAACACACTCTGCTTTAGAGAAAGAAGCACGCTCTTGCTTTCTAGAGTCTCTAATACAGCAAGAAACGTGAGTGTGCTCAGAACAAAAGAACCGTGTTTCCTACACATACGGAACATATCTAGTTCAACTCTGCTTAAGAAACTGATACAAACCACAGGCCGTCTAACATCCAACGCTTTTCAATTAAGAGCGAGAAACGTGTGGTCTTCGTGCACGTTGTAGCTTCGTTTGAGCTGAAAAGTGACTGCGTTTATCTGAAACGAAGTCTAGCTTGTAGGAAGACACAGAGCCTGGGATTTAACTCCATTTCTGAAGGGAAACACACAGCACAGTTCTCATCCATGAAACACACTCTGCTTTAGAGAAAGAAGCACGCTCTTGCTTTCTAGAGTCTCTAATACAGCAAGAAACGTGAGTGTGCTCAGAACAAAAGAACCGTGTTTCCTACACATACGGTACATAGCTAGTTCAACTCTGCTTAGGAAACTGATACAAACCATAGGCCGTCTAACATACAACGCTTTTCAGTTAAGAGCGAGAAACGTGTGGTCTTCGTGCACGATGTCACTTCGTTTGAGCTGAAAAGTGACTGCGTTTACCTGAAACGAAGTCTTGCTTGTAGGAAGACACAGAGCCTGGGATTTAACTCCATTTCTGAAGGGAAACACACAGCACAGTTCTCATCCATGAAACACACTCTGCTTTAGAGAAAGAAGCATGCTCTTGCTTTCTAGAGTCTCTAATACAGCAAGAAACATGAGTGTGCTCAGAACAAAAGAACCGTGTTTCCTACACGTACGAAACATATCTAGTTCAACTCTGCTTAGGAAACTGATACAAACCACAGGCCGTCTAACATCCAACGCTTTTCAGTTAAGAGCGAGAAACGTGTGGATTTCGTGCAGGATGTAGCTTCGTTTGAGCTGAAAAGTGACTGCGTTTAGCTGAAACGAAGTCTTGCTTGTAGGAAGACACAGAGCCTGGGATTTAACTCCATTTCTGAAGGGAAACACACAGCACAGTTCTCATCCATGAAACACACTCTGCTTTAGAGAAAGAAGCACGCTCTTGCTTTCTAGAGTCTCTAATACAGCAAGAAACGTGAGTGTGCTCAGAACAAAAGAACCGTGTTTCCTACACATACAGAACATAGCTAGTTCAACTCTGCTTAGGAAACTGATACAAACCACAGGCCGTCTAACATCCAACGCTTTTCAGTTAAGAGCGAGAAACGTGTGGTCTTCGTGCACGATGTAGCTTCGTTTGAGCTGAAAAGTGACTGCGTTTACCTGAAACGAAGTCTTGCTTGTAGGAAGACACAGAGCCTGGGATTTAACTCCATTTCTGAAGGGAAACACACAGCACAGTTCTCATCCATGAAACACACTCTGCTTTAGAGAAAGAAGCATGCTCTTGCTTTCTAGAGTCTCTAATACAGCAAGAAACGTGAGTGTGCTCAGAACAAAAGAACCGTGTTTCCTACACGTACGAAACATATCTAGTTCAACTCTGCTTAGGAAACTGATACAAACCAAAGGCAATCTAACATCCAAAACTTTTCAGTTAAGAGCGAGAAACGTGTGGATTTCGTGCAGGATGTAGCTTCGTTTGAGCTGAAAAGTGACTGCGTTTAGCTGAAACGAAGTCTTGCTTGTAGGAAGACACAGAGCCTGGGATTTAACTCCATTTCTGAAGGGAAACACACAGCACAGTTCTCATCCATGAAACACACTCTGCTTTAGAGAAAGAAGCACGCTCTTGCTTTCTAGAGTGTCTTATGCAGCAAGAAACGTGAGTGTGCTCAGAACAAAAGAACCGTGTTTCCTACACATACGGAACATAGCTAGTTCAACTCTGCTTAGGAAACTGATACAAACCACAGGCCGTCTAACATCCAACGCTTTTCAGTTAAGAGCGAGAAACGTGTGGTTTTCGTGCAGGATGTAGCTTCATTTGAGCTGAAAAGTGACTGCGTTTACCTGAAAGGAAGTCTTGCTTGTAGGAAGACACAGAGCCTGGGATTTAACTCCATTTCTGAAGGGAAACACACAGCACAGTTCTCATCCATGAAACACACTCTGCTTTAGAGAAAGAAGCACGCTCTTGCTTTCTAGAGTGTCTAATACAGCAAGAAACGTGAGTGTGCTCAGAACAAAAGAACCATGTTTCCTACACATACGGAACATATCTAGTTCAACTCTGCTTAGGAAACTGATACAAACCACAGGCCGTCTAACATCCAACGCTTTTCAGTTAAGAGCGAGAAACGTGTGGTCTTCGTGCACGATGTAGCTTCGTTTGAGCTGAAAAGTGACTGCGTTTACCTGAAACGAAGTCTTGCTTGTAGGAAGACACAGAGCCTGGGATTTAACTCCATTTCTGAAGGGAAACACACAGCACAGTTCTCATCCATGAAACACACTCTGCTTTAGAGAAAGAAGCACGCTCTTACTTTCTAGAGTGTCTAATACAGCAAGAAACGTGAGTGTGCTCAGAACAAAAGAACCGTGTTTCCTACACATACGGAACATAGCTAGTTCAACTCTGCTTAGGAAACTGATACAAACCACAGGCCGTCTAACATCCAACGCTTTTCAGTTAAGAGCGAGAAACGTGTGGTCTTCGTGCACGATGTAGCTTCGTTTGATCTGAATAGTGACTGCGTTTACCTGAAACGAAGTCTTGCTTGTAGGAAGACACAGAGCCTGGGATTTAACTCCATTTCTGAAGGGAAACACACAGCACAGTTCTCATCCATGAAACACACTCTGCTTTAGAGAAAGAAGCACGCTCTTGCTTTCTAGAGTCTCTAATACAGCAAGAAACGTGAGTGTGCTCAGAACAAAAGAACCGTGTTTCCTACACGTACGAAACATATCTAGTTCAACTCTGCTTAGGAAACTGATACAAACCACAGGCCGTCTAACATCCAACGCTTTTCAGTTAAGAGCGAGAAACGTGTGGTCTTCGTGCACGATGTAGCTTCGTTTGAGCTGAAAAGTGACTGCGTTTACCTGAAACGAAGTCTTGCTTGTAGGAAGACACAGAGCCTGGGATTTACCTCCATTTCTGAAGGGAAACACACAGCACAGTTCTCATCCATGAAACACACTCTGCTTTAGAGAAAGAAGCACGCTCTTGCTTTCTAGAGTCTCTAATACAGCAAGAAACGTGAGTGTGCTCAGAACAAAAGAACCGTGTTTCCTACACATACGGAACATATCTAGTTCAACTCTGCTTAAGAAACTGATACAAACCACAGGCCGTCTAACATCCAACGCTTTTCAATTAAGAGCGAGAAACGTGTGGTCTTCGTGCACGTTGTAGCTTTGTTTTAGCTGAAAAGTGACTGCGTTTACCTGAAACGAAGTCTTGCTTGTAGGAAGACAGAGAGCCTGGGATTTAACTCCATTTCTGAAGGGAAACACACAGCACAGTTCTCATCCATGAAACACACTCTGCTTTAGAGAAAGAAGCACGCTCTTGCTTTCTAGAGTCTCTAATACAGCAAGAAACGTGAGTGTGCTCAGAACAAAAGAACCGTGTTTCCTACACATACGGAACATAGCTAGTTCAACTCTGCTTAGGAAACTGATACAAACCACAGGCCGTCTAACATCCAACGCTTTTCAGTTAAGAGCGAGAAACGTGTGGTCTTCGTGCACGATGTAGCTTCGTTTGAGCTGAAAAGTGACTGCGTTTACCTGAAATGAAGTCTTGCTTGTAGGAAGACACAGAGCCTGGGATTTAACTCCATTTCTGAAGGGAAACACACAGCACAGTTCTCATCCATGAAACACACTCTGCTTTAGAGAAAGAAGCACTCTCTTGCTTTCTAGAGTCTCTAATACAGCAAGAAACGTGAGTGTGCTCAGAACAAAAGAACCGTGTTTCCTACACGTACGAAACATATCTAGTTCAACTCTGCTTAGGAAACTGATACAAACCACAGTCCGTCTAACATCCAACGCTTTTCTGTTAAGAGCGAGAAACGTGTGGTCTTCGTGCACGCTGTAGCTTCCGTTG
The DNA here is from genome assembly GCA_949786405.1 of Onychomys arenicola. Taxonomy (NCBI): domain Eukaryota; kingdom Metazoa; phylum Chordata; class Mammalia; order Rodentia; family Cricetidae; genus Onychomys; species Onychomys arenicola. The sequence goes on from CATKUM010000576.1 coordinate 14,966, forward strand.
AGCTGAAAAGTGACTGCGTTTACCTGAAACGAAGT
>CATKUM010000577.1:2500-10000 GCA_949786405.1 Onychomys arenicola
ACCCTAACCCTAACCCTAACCCTAACCCTAACCCTAACCCTAACCCTAACCCTAACCCTAACCCTAACCCTAACCCTAACCCTAACCCTAACCCTAACCCTAACCCTAACCCTAACCCTAACCCTAACCCTAACCCTAACCCTAACCCTAACCCTAACCCTAACCCTAACCCTAACCCTAACCCTAACCCTAACCCTAACCCTAACCCTAACCCTAACCCTAACCCTAACCCTAACCCTAACCCTAACCCTAACCCTAACCCTAACCCTAACCCTAACCCTAACCCTAACCCTAACCCTAACCCTAACCCTAACCCTAACCCTAACCCTAACCCTAACCCTAACCCTAACCCTAACCCTAACCCTAACCCTAACCCTAACCCTAACCCTAACCCTAACCCTAACCCTAACCCTAACCCTAACCCTAACCCTAACCCTAACCCTAACCCTAACCCTAACCCTAACCCTAACCCTAACCCTAACCCTAACCCTAACCCTAACCCTAACCCTAACCCTAACCCTAACCCTAACCCTAACCCTAACCCTAACCCTAACCCTAACCCTAACCCTAACCCTAACCCTAACCCTAACCCTAACCCTAACCCTAACCCTAACCCTAACCCTAACCCTAACCCTAACCCTAACCCTAACCCTAACCCTAACCCTAACCCTAACCCTAACCCTAACCCTAACCCTAACCCTAACCCTAACCCTAACCCTAACCCTAACCCTAACCCTAACCCTAACCCTAACCCTAACCCTAACCCTAACCCTAACCCTAACCCTAACCCTAACCCTAACCCTAACCCTAACCCTAACCCTAACCCTAACCCTAACCCTAACCCTAACCCTAACCCTAACCCTAACCCTAACCCTAACCCTAACCCTAACCCTAACCCTAACCCTAACCCTAACCCTAACCCTAACCCTAACCCTAACCCTAACCCTAACCCTAACCCTAACCCTAACCCTAACCCTAACCCTAACCCTAACCCTAACCCTAACCCTAACCCTAACCCTAACCCTAACCCTAACCCTAACCCTAACCCTAACCCTAACCCTAACCCTAACCCTAACCCTAACCCTAACCCTAACCCTAACCCTAACCCTAACCCTAACCCTAACCCTAACCCTAACCCTAACCCTAACCCTAACCCTAACCCTAACCCTAACCCTAACCCTAACCCTAACCCTAACCCTAACCCTAACCCTAACCCTAACCCTAACCCTAACCCTAACCCTAACCCTAACCCTAACCCTAACCCTAACCCTAACCCTAACCCTAACCCTAACCCTAACCCTAACCCTAACCCTAACCCTAACCCTAACCCTAACCCTAACCCTAACCCTAACCCTAACCCTAACCCTAACCCTAACCCTAACCCTAACCCTAACCCTAACCCTAACCCTAACCCTAACCCTAACCCTAACCCTAACCCTAACCCTAACCCTAACCCTAACCCTAACCCTAACCCTAACCCTAACCCTAACCCTAACCCTAACCCTAACCCTAACCCTAACCCTAACCCTAACCCTAACCCTAACCCTAACCCTAACCCTAACCCTAACCCTAACCCTAACCCTAACCCTAACCCTAACCCTAACCCTAACCCTAACCCTAACCCTAACCCTAACCCTAACCCTAACCCTAACCCTAACCCTAACCCTAACCCTAACCCTAACCCTAACCCTAACCCTAACCCTAACCCTAACCCTAACCCTAACCCTAACCCTAACCCTAACCCTAACCCTAACCCTAACCCTAACCCTAACCCTAACCCTAACCCTAACCCTAACCCTAACCCTAACCCTAACCCTAACCCTAACCCTAACCCTAACCCTAACCCTAACCCTAACCCTAACCCTAACCCTAACCCTAACCCTAACCCTAACCCTAACCCTAACCCTAACCCTAACCCTAACCCTAACCCTAACCCTAACCCTAACCCTAACCCTAACCCTAACCCTAACCCTAACCCTAACCCTAACCCTAACCCTAACCCTAACCCTAACCCTAACCCTAACCCTAACCCTAACCCTAACCCTAACCCTAACCCTAACCCTAACCCTAACCCTAACCCTAACCCTAACCCTAACCCTAACCCTAACCCTAACCCTAACCCTAACCCTAACCCTAACCCTAACCCTAACCCTAACCCTAACCCTAACCCTAACCCTAACCCTAACCCTAACCCTAACCCTAACCCTAACCCTAACCCTAACCCTAACCCTAACCCTAACCCTAACCCTAACCCTAACCCTAACCCTAACCCTAACCCTAACCCTAACCCTAACCCTAACCCTAACCCTAACCCTAACCCTAACCCTAACCCTAACCCTAACCCTAACCCTAACCCTAACCCTAACCCTAACCCTAACCCTAACCCTAACCCTAACCCTAACCCTAACCCTAACCCTAACCCTAACCCTAACCCTAACCCTAACCCTAACCCTAACCCTAACCCTAACCCTAACCCTAACCCTAACCCTAACCCTAACCCTAACCCTAACCCTAACCCTAACCCTAACCCTAACCCTAACCCTAACCCTAACCCTAACCCTAACCCTAACCCTAACCCTAACCCTAACCCTAACCCTAACCCTAACCCTAACCCTAACCCTAACCCTAACCCTAACCCTAACCCTAACCCTAACCCTAACCCTAACCCTAACCCTAACCCTAACCCTAACCCTAACCCTAACCCTAACCCTAACCCTAACCCTAACCCTAACCCTAACCCTAACCCTAACCCTAACCCTAACCCTAACCCTAACCCTAACCCTAACCCTAACCCTAACCCTAACCCTAACCCTAACCCTAACCCTAACCCTAACCCTAACCCTAACCCTAACCCTAACCCTAACCCTAACCCTAACCCTAACCCTAACCCTAACCCTAACCCTAACCCTAACCCTAACCCTAACCCTAACCCTAACCCTAACCCTAACCCTAACCCTAACCCTAACCCTAACCCTAACCCTAACCCTAACCCTAACCCTAACCCTAACCCTAACCCTAACCCTAACCCTAACCCTAACCCTAACCCTAACCCTAACCCTAACCCTAACCCTAACCCTAACCCTAACCCTAACCCTAACCCTAACCCTAACCCTAACCCTAACCCTAACCCTAACCCTAACCCTAACCCTAACCCTAACCCTAACCCTAACCCTAACCCTAACCCTAACCCTAACCCTAACCCTAACCCTAACCCTAACCCTAACCCTAACCCTAACCCTAACCCTAACCCTAACCCTAACCCTAACCCTAACCCTAACCCTAACCCTAACCCTAACCCTAACCCTAACCCTAACCCTAACCCTAACCCTAACCCTAACCCTAACCCTAACCCTAACCCTAACCCTAACCCTAACCCTAACCCTAACCCTAACCCTAACCCTAACCCTAACCCTAACCCTAACCCTAACCCTAACCCTAACCCTAACCCTAACCCTAACCCTAACCCTAACCCTAACCCTAACCCTAACCCTAACCCTAACCCTAACCCTAACCCTAACCCTAACCCTAACCCTAACCCTAACCCTAACCCTAACCCTAACCCTAACCCTAACCCTAACCCTAACCCTAACCCTAACCCTAACCCTAACCCTAACCCTAACCCTAACCCTAACCCTAACCCTAACCCTAACCCTAACCCTAACCCTAACCCTAACCCTAACCCTAACCCTAACCCTAACCCTAACCCTAACCCTAACCCTAACCCTAACCCTAACCCTAACCCTAACCCTAACCCTAACCCTAACCCTAACCCTAACCCTAACCCTAACCCTAACCCTAACCCTAACCCTAACCCTAACCCTAACCCTAACCCTAACCCTAACCCTAACCCTAACCCTAACCCTAACCCTAACCCTAACCCTAACCCTAACCCTAACCCTAACCCTAACCCTAACCCTAACCCTAACCCTAACCCTAACCCTAACCCTAACCCTAACCCTAACCCTAACCCTAACCCTAACCCTAACCCTAACCCTAACCCTAACCCTAACCCTAACCCTAACCCTAACCCTAACCCTAACCCTAACCCTAACCCTAACCCTAACCCTAACCCTAACCCTAACCCTAACCCTAACCCTAACCCTAACCCTAACCCTAACCCTAACCCTAACCCTAACCCTAACCCTAACCCTAACCCTAACCCTAACCCTAACCCTAACCCTAACCCTAACCCTAACCCTAACCCTAACCCTAACCCTAACCCTAACCCTAACCCTAACCCTAACCCTAACCCTAACCCTAACCCTAACCCTAACCCTAACCCTAACCCTAACCCTAACCCTAACCCTAACCCTAACCCTAACCCTAACCCTAACCCTAACCCTAACCCTAACCCTAACCCTAACCCTAACCCTAACCCTAACCCTAACCCTAACCCTAACCCTAACCCTAACCCTAACCCTAACCCTAACCCTAACCCTAACCCTAACCCTAACCCTAACCCTAACCCTAACCCTAACCCTAACCCTAACCCTAACCCTAACCCTAACCCTAACCCTAACCCTAACCCTAACCCTAACCCTAACCCTAACCCTAACCCTAACCCTAACCCTAACCCTAACCCTAACCCTAACCCTAACCCTAACCCTAACCCTAACCCTAACCCTAACCCTAACCCTAACCCTAACCCTAACCCTAACCCTAACCCTAACCCTAACCCTAACCCTAACCCTAACCCTAACCCTAACCCTAACCCTAACCCTAACCCTAACCCTAACCCTAACCCTAACCCTAACCCTAACCCTAACCCTAACCCTAACCCTAACCCTAACCCTAACCCTAACCCTAACCCTAACCCTAACCCTAACCCTAACCCTAACCCTAACCCTAACCCTAACCCTAACCCTAACCCTAACCCTAACCCTAACCCTAACCCTAACCCTAACCCTAACCCTAACCCTAACCCTAACCCTAACCCTAACCCTAACCCTAACCCTAACCCTAACCCTAACCCTAACCCTAACCCTAACCCTAACCCTAACCCTAACCCTAACCCTAACCCTAACCCTAACCCTAACCCTAACCCTAACCCTAACCCTAACCCTAACCCTAACCCTAACCCTAACCCTAACCCTAACCCTAACCCTAACCCTAACCCTAACCCTAACCCTAACCCTAACCCTAACCCTAACCCTAACCCTAACCCTAACCCTAACCCTAACCCTAACCCTAACCCTAACCCTAACCCTAACCCTAACCCTAACCCTAACCCTAACCCTAACCCTAACCCTAACCCTAACCCTAACCCTAACCCTAACCCTAACCCTAACCCTAACCCTAACCCTAACCCTAACCCTAACCCTAACCCTAACCCTAACCCTAACCCTAACCCTAACCCTAACCCTAACCCTAACCCTAACCCTAACCCTAACCCTAACCCTAACCCTAACCCTAACCCTAACCCTAACCCTAACCCTAACCCTAACCCTAACCCTAACCCTAACCCTAACCCTAACCCTAACCCTAACCCTAACCCTAACCCTAACCCTAACCCTAACCCTAACCCTAACCCTAACCCTAACCCTAACCCTAACCCTAACCCTAACCCTAACCCTAACCCTAACCCTAACCCTAACCCTAACCCTAACCCTAACCCTAACCCTAACCCTAACCCTAACCCTAACCCTAACCCTAACCCTAACCCTAACCCTAACCCTAACCCTAACCCTAACCCTAACCCTAACCCTAACCCTAACCCTAACCCTAACCCTAACCCTAACCCTAACCCTAACCCTAACCCTAACCCTAACCCTAACCCTAACCCTAACCCTAACCCTAACCCTAACCCTAACCCTAACCCTAACCCTAACCCTAACCCTAACCCTAACCCTAACCCTAACCCTAACCCTAACCCTAACCCTAACCCTAACCCTAACCCTAACCCTAACCCTAACCCTAACCCTAACCCTAACCCTAACCCTAACCCTAACCCTAACCCTAACCCTAACCCTAACCCTAACCCTAACCCTAACCCTAACCCTAACCCTAACCCTAACCCTAACCCTAACCCTAACCCTAACCCTAACCCTAACCCTAACCCTAACCCTAACCCTAACCCTAACCCTAACCCTAACCCTAACCCTAACCCTAACCCTAACCCTAACCCTAACCCTAACCCTAACCCTAACCCTAACCCTAACCCTAACCCTAACCCTAACCCTAACCCTAACCCTAACCCTAACCCTAACCCTAACCCTAACCCTAACCCTAACCCTAACCCTAACCCTAACCCTAACCCTAACCCTAACCCTAACCCTAACCCTAACCCTAACCCTAACCCTAACCCTAACCCTAACCCTAACCCTAACCCTAACCCTAACCCTAACCCTAACCCTAACCCTAACCCTAACCCTAACCCTAACCCTAACCCTAACCCTAACCCTAACCCTAACCCTAACCCTAACCCTAACCCTAACCCTAACCCTAACCCTAACCCTAACCCTAACCCTAACCCTAACCCTAACCCTAACCCTAACCCTAACCCTAACCCTAACCCTAACCCTAACCCTAACCCTAACCCTAACCCTAACCCTAACCCTAACCCTAACCCTAACCCTAACCCTAACCCTAACCCTAACCCTAACCCTAACCCTAACCCTAACCCTAACCCTAACCCTAACCCTAACCCTAACCCTAACCCTAACCCTAACCCTAACCCTAACCCTAACCCTAACCCTAACCCTAACCCTAACCCTAACCCTAACCCTAACCCTAACCCTAACCCTAACCCTAACCCTAACCCTAACCCTAACCCTAACCCTAACCCTAACCCTAACCCTAACCCTAACCCTAACCCTAACCCTAACCCTAACCCTAACCCTAACCCTAACCCTAACCCTAACCCTAACCCTAACCCTAACCCTAACCCTAACCCTAACCCTAACCCTAACCCTAACCCTAACCCTAACCCTAACCCTAACCCTAACCCTAACCCTAACCCTAACCCTAACCCTAACCCTAACCCTAACCCTAACCCTAACCCTAACCCTAACCCTAACCCTAACCCTAACCCTAACCCTAACCCTAACCCTAACCCTAACCCTAACCCTAACCCTAACCCTAACCCTAACCCTAACCCTAACCCTAACCCTAACCCTAACCCTAACCCTAACCCTAACCCTAACCCTAACCCTAACCCTAACCCTAACCCTAACCCTAACCCTAACCCTAACCCTAACCCTAACCCTAACCCTAACCCTAACCCTAACCCTAACCCTAACCCTAACCCTAACCCTAACCCTAACCCTAACCCTAACCCTAACCCTAACCCTAACCCTAACCCTAACCCTAACCCTAACCCTAACCCTAACCCTAACCCTAACCCTAACCCTAACCCTAACCCTAACCCTAACCCTAACCCTAACCCTAACCCTAACCCTAACCCTAACCCTAACCCTAACCCTAACCCTAACCCTAACCCTAACCCTAACCCTAACCCTAACCCTAACCCTAACCCTAACCCTAACCCTAACCCTAACCCTA